>JBBBDQ010001232.1:2472500-2570000 GCA_037127315.1 Ascarosepion bandense | reverse complement strand
GTTATAAGCGGTGTCAGGAAGTGAGTGAGGGGAGGATGAGAATACTGGTGTGAAGAGAGTAGAGTGGACTGAGAAAAGAACATGCGGGAAAGGATGCGAGTCAGAGAGATAGGAGATGACTATTGACTTTTCATTTAAATTCTTGGAGACTGTAGCTGTCGAGAAAGCAAGTATACGGAAGGGAATTCAGCAGGCGGGAAGTGCCACCAAAGTTGCTGTATAGTAGAAGTTGCCGTTACATTTTATTGGTTTCACTGTAAAAGGGTTTATGTTGAAAATAATTGTTCCTCAACAAACTTAAGCAACGTCGAGCTATGTCTATACCTAGATTGGGAAACTGCTTAGCAAGTTCTGTAGTCTTTGATGTGTGTGTGGTGTAATGGAAAATAACTCACTCGGTATGGCTAATCGGAGATTCGAGTTCCAGTTATCCTTGTGGTTGTTATATCTCTTTCCGCACAAATACAATTAGGAAAGTTATGAATCCACATCCTTTCCCCATTTATGAGTTAATTAGTAAGACTTTTATCTCTAAATCATTATTATATCGAAAACAAACAACAAATAGTCTGAGTCATAGATCAACTGCCCTAGTGTAATGATTGGCAAGCTTGTCTCATTTTGACCCTTTTAATCCTAACTGGGTGCCCCTTACTTCCGGTTTTTAACCATGTCCAAGTTACGCTTAGAAAATCATCATAAATAACCTGCAAATGACGTGTAAGACGTACAATATGAGTAAATCTACTATCATTTATTCTATATAATTATGTAGAATTCTTCAACTTGTTCGTCCTTTTCGTTTGCTTTGTTATGTGTTAGAATTTTCAGTATTAGCAATATTTTCGTTTCTTCATTTCAAAAAAGAGCAAATGTATTTGAAATATTCTTCTATCCAGTATAAAAAATGGTTTGAAAGATTTATACACTTATTTAATGCGAGAATAAATTCTAGACATTGAAAGCGTTTACCTTTGATTTAAAGAAAAAAATTATTAAAAATATAATTAAAAATTTCAGGTTTAGACGCCGGTAAATTTTACGATTCTTTTTCAGAAAACTAGTCGCAACAAATCAGAGAAGTGGATTTTTTTTTTCTTTTTATGCTTGCTTTTGCAATTAAATACCTCAGATAAAATCAGTTGACGTGTTTTCCAAGGATAATTCTGTTCAGACATTTTTCTTACCTTTAATCCGATTTTGAAATTAAGTCTGAGATTGTAAACATGATTGGACTCGAAAAACAGAATTAGAAAACGAAAAGAGATAAACCTCGATCTTTTCTCAATTACAATTATCAGATTTTTTTCCTCGATCGAAAAAGCTCATAATTTGATTAATCTTATGAAATTTCCAGTTGCCAACAGGACCAAAGTCAACAGAATAAAACAAGAATTATTTTTTGCCATCATTTTACGTTCACATTCGAAAATGTTGCACTGATAACGTAAAATAAGTCTTTCATTCTGCTACTATTTAGGATGAGATAAGTTCATCAGTTTAGTGTGGGTAACAAGTTCTAATTTTCTGAGGTTAATTTCTGCTTACAGTCACAATTAGGAAACTGTGTTAGTCAGAGGTGAGACTGGTAAATAGTTTATATATATATATATATATATATATATATATATATATATATATATATATATAAACTGCAATAGATAGAATGAAAATTCTACAAACGCGTTATTTGATGCCGAGTATTCTAACATTAGTCTTTAAAACACAATAGCCGTAGCCCGTTTACTATACTTCAAACATATCTATCTATCTATTTATCTCATTATATACATATCTATCTATCTATCTATCTCCTTTCGTTTTCTATCTATATATCTATCTATCACAGTTTTGCCATTATCTATCTTAATAAATTTAGCTAAGCATTATCTCGTGGCAAATTTATGAAATCCCTATATTTAAAAAGAATTGACTCCTAAAACTGTTAGTTGTCAGTTATATCTATTTCTGAGATAAACTATTTTAATTATTTATATTATTTGAACTTTTGTCTCCCAATTTCTTGCCGTATTTAAGATGTTTCGATTGTTGCACGCTCAAACCCTGTTCAGCTGATTGGAATTTCGAACTGAACAATTTATTTTGATCAGTGGGGTTAATTGTTCTAGTTTCATGTGGCATGTCTCTTCCAGATGTTTTCGTCATCTCCGAGTAATTCAACTCTGTCAGGTTTTTTGGATATATCTCCCAGTGGATAAAAGCGTTGTTAGATATTTAATCCAAAGAGTTGTGAGTTAAAAACCTGGATACAGAAGCGGTGAAGAGATAACAGTGTTGCAATTTAAACTTACATTCATCTTTGGTGTAAATATATATGGCTAGTCTCTATTCAACCTTTAATGTATGTAGCAGAGCTTTTTTAGTTCTCATAAATAATCAAACCAATACATAATTATATATTATTATTATTATTATTATTATTATTATTATTATTATCATCATAATTATTATTCTCATCATCATCATCAACAACAACCACAGTTGTCTATATATGTCTGCAATTCACTTCTAACCAATATTTTATAATTTCTCTCTCTTGGCGTTTTCCATTTCTCTCCCCATGCTATTTTTCTCACATTTTACTCCTTCTGTATATTTCTTTTTCCTCTTTCATTCCTTTGTCTTTATAGAAATAACATTCTTTTGTTTTTAATTCCAAAACGTTTGGGCCCAGCAACCATGTAACCGATGTCAAAATCGGTTTGCAGTTCACTTCCGGCGAAAATTTAAAATTTCTCTCTCTTAGACGTTTTCATTGGCTCTTTCCTTTCTATATTTTCTCACTGATTTTTCTATTCACATTCTATTTATTCTGTATCTTTTCCTTTCTTCTTTATTTCTTGATTTCTCATCTTGTTTTCTAATCTGTTTTGGCCTCTTTCTTCCCCTCATTTGTAATAAGTGTTTACATCGTACAAAAATTTTACAAAATAAATAAAATTAGAGTTTTTTTTAATTTTTTTTGTTGTGTCGTTGTGCGTAAGTTTGAAATCTTCGTCGCCAATCTGTTGTGACTTGCGAAGGAGGCACCGCCAAAATAATAACAAACCAAAACAGTTATAGAGATAGGAAAGTAGGTTATATTGAACGTAATACACTGAACGCGGGTGAGTCAATTAAGGAATAATATTAGTAGAAATAAATATATACAAGTCTTGAAGTGAAATAGTATGTCCGGGTAACTTATTCGGCTGCAACTACAACTGAGATTCCAGATCGAGATTTTCCAACTGTTCTCTTCATGGCAGAATTATATATACACGCAGTCGAGTCCATTGTCATATACAACAAAGGGGAGATCCCACAAAAAATAGGAAAACAATGAGATTTAGTTGCTAATCTAATAGAACGCTTAGTTTCATGCGTTCGAATTACCAATGAGGACAGCTTATTAGAAGAATCATTTTATCCGACAGTATGTCAGTTATAGAGCATTTTGTTTTAACACCATGGTAACCTGCGTTTTTTTTAATCATTTCACCCCAAGCAAGGAGATAATGACACCATGACGAAAGTAGTTACCTAGAGTGAATAAGAACGAAAAGGCTAATGAATAGAAAGGACAATAAAAGAACAAAATTCAGGAAAACAAAATGGCAATTCCCGTTGCATTTATATCTTTGAAGATTTTAGGTGACAGGGAATCAAGACACAGAAAGAGTTTCACAAACTGGAAGTAGGAGAGAAGAAACTATTTGAATAGATCTTACGGTTGCATCTTGCTAATTCAATAGTGTTGTGGATTCCGGAGGAGGAACCGCCAAAATAATGAACAACAAAAACAGGTCTGGAGATAGAAAGTAGGTTATATTGAACGTAATATACAAACTGGAACGCGGGTTAGTCAATTCAGGAATACTATTAGTAGAAATAAATATATACAAGTCTTGAAATGCAAGAGTATGTCCGGATAACTTTCGGCTGCAACTACAAATGAGATACCAGATCGAGATCTCCCACTTGTCTTGATGGCAGGATCATATATACACTCAGTTTTGGTCTATTATATACAAAAAGGGGAGATCTTACAACCCCCCCCACACTTAACTCTTCCCAAAAAAACAAGCTAATATATTTCCGTGTGTTTTCTATTATTCCCAATGGCTTCAAATATTATTTCCATCTCGACAAAGTTTTTTTGAAGGCGACGAGCTTGGCTCTTCAACTCCTTTTTGTAATTGTTTTATGTGTATCTTATGGATCGATTAAACCCTGTATTGTGTATATAGCATTTCCTAGTCCGTTTATAATTGTTCCATGTTCCCAACGTGGAACATTATTTTTTTTTAAATTCTGAAGTAAACTTGTTCACCTGGTTTGAATGTTTCTTTCGTAACTATGGGCGTAATATATACTAGTTGCACTTCTTCTTTTGCTCGACTTTTGTTGAGGCTTTGTTATGCCGTCCTATTCTGTTTGAGAATACATCTGGAATTTGTTTGTGTAATTCTTTTTTCAATTTCGCAGTTTCTGCCGATACGCTCTTTATTTTTTTTTTTAATAAAAGCTAATGGGCAAATCCCATATATTAAGTTTCGGCATTCAGTCTGTTCCCACTAGGTTATATAGGCTTTTCATAACATTTTTATTTTTTGGGTTTTTCACTGAAATTTCAAAGCATCTTGCAAAAATAGCTTTTTTCGTGTTCCTTTCTAGGGTGTTTTTTTTTTTTTGTTAATTTTAGTAATAATTCTTGTAAGTTGTAATTGTCTTTTTTCATTTGCCTTTCATTCGTCTAATTTATATTGTCTTCACTTTATTTTATGATCTCTAGTATTCCTTTCAGAAAGTAATCCATTGTTTGCTGCTTTGATTCCGTGAGGGGTTTGGTTTGTTAGCTATTGCTTTCTGGCAATTAATCTCGTAGAAAACTTTGTAGAAAATTTTTCTGTTGAAGAAGACAAAAATATTGGACTTTCAATTCCCTTTTTACAGTTTTTTTCATTCTATCTCTTTTTGTTTGTAATGCTAATAGATTATCTGCGACAGTGTCGCCAAATTGTTTCTGGTCGACCTGTGTGATGCTATAGTTTTTACGTTGTTCTGCACGAGTTCTATAGTACGTATGAATCTTCTGTCACCAAGTTATTGTGGTAAATTGTGTCCGAAATGTTCGTGGTAACTTTTTGTGGTGATTTGTGCTATAGGTGTAAGCGAGTTTTCGTCGGCATATTGTTGTGCGACTTGGGCTATATGTTGATTCAAGTCTTCTTCGCTAATTTGTTGTGGCGTTGTGCGTGAGTTCGAAATCTTCGTCGCCAATTCCGGAGGAGGAACCGCCAAAATAATAACAAGCCAAAACAGTTATAGAGATAGTAAAGTAGGTTATATTAAACGCAATATAAAAACTGAACGCAGGTTAGTCAATTCAGGAATACTATCAGTAGAAATAAATATATACAAGTCTTGAAGTGAAATAGTATGTCCGGGTAACTTTTTCGGCTGCAACTACAACTGAGATTCTAGATCGCGATATTATTTACTCTTCTCCCCCACTTGAGAGAGATGTGACACAAGGTCTTTTTTTAATGTGGGGACCCTGAGCGCGAACGCCCAGGTACTGGTCAAAACATTACCTATCCAGTGGATAGGTTCAGAACTGGTCTTAATTGGTCATTACGCTCCCCAGCCAAAAGGCCGGGTCGCGATCTTCCATTCGTCTTTATGTTAGGATTATATATACATTCATTTGGGTCCATTATTATATACAAAAAGGGGAGATCTCACAACAATTTTCTCAATAAATAGTATTTTACCGTCATTATTAACTACGTGATTAGACATTGGTATTTCAATGTACAATCTTGTAGTAGTCTTTTAAATTTCACAGTGTCTATAGTAATAACTAATAATAAATACTCACGGTTTTATTTTTTATATTGAGCACTGTTTTAAATTAATGTTTTGAAAGTTGCAATTATTATTTTCCTTGTTATTCATTTCATATATATGTATATGCCTGTGTCTCTGAGTGTGTGTGTAAGTATACTGTATAATCAACAACAGAATATCTACTCATACGAGTAATGCTTAAAACTAATGTTCAAAAAAATAAATTTTATATATATATATATATATATATATATATAATTTGGGCTCATGACGTGAGTATACTCCGCGAATGTATAACGCGCTAAAATGTCCTCTTCTCGCCAATAGTTTAAGGGTAGGCACTCCAACTGGTACCAAATTGGTTGCGTTTCGATCCCGGCTGGTAGCGAGTGGATGTCTATCCACACCGATGACCTGTGATGCAACGAATCAGGCTTATATGTGGATGAATATATATATATATATATATATATATGTGTGTGTGTGTGTGTGTCTGTGTGTGTGTGTGTATTTCTGGTGTTGATAAAACACAGCTATAAATGATTTGTTAATAAATATATAAATGCCATCTTGAGTCTATAACATGATTTAGTGTTTCTTGTACTATGCATAATAAGAACCAGATCATTGCATAGTGTATGACAATCTGAGCAGTGATTTGGACGTATGATTATGTGCATATTTACTAATGCATATATGTAAGATTCTCTAATTTGGAGAGGTATTGTTGAATACCTGTGACAAATACTTTCGAATGACAAATCCCTGGGTTGGTAAAGACGGAAAGATTGTCGAATCACAATCTTTCCTCTGAAATATGCATATATTCCATCACTAGAAAACCTTTGCTAAGTTCAGAAATATTAAAATTGTTATTAATCCATAAATGTTTGGGTGAGAAAAGAAGACAGAATAAGCAGTGTTGTTTCTGGGTTTGGATATTTTGTCTGAGTAATAAATTCAGTGCTAATTAGTGAGGATGAATAAAAGCATCTTATTAAAAAAAAATGTAACTTCAGTTTAAAGTAAGAGTCAATTGCTTAACAAGTAATTTATGCTACTCATTTCCACAGGTTCTAAAATCATCCAAAATCTATGAGTTCAAACAAAAATGCCGAAGAAGGAAGTAAACTTTTCATGGGATTATAGAGAAGATTTACTGCAATATTTAATCACATTGTATTAAGGATTTATGGTCCATAATATTGGGATTTACATGGGAATAAATATGGAATTATAATAATGTGTCAGTTAAGTGCCATAAGTGATACACACTTTGGGCGATCATGTCTCGGAAGAGACATGACTGACTGGGCAGAATATTCTCCCGCAGTACGTTGCCATTGCTTTCTTCGGTAGACTGGTTGCCAGCCAAGGCTATATAACCCAGTATGGCCTATTATTTAACCCATAACTGGAGGGAAGAAACGGATTGATACCTTTCCCAAATGTATTTGTGCGTCAGTGAATGCAAGGAGTTTAACTGAAAGTCGAACTCGGCTCCCCGATTTGATGTTCCGAGTCGATATGCACTGCACCACAACGTACATCCATAAAGATGCCCTAAAGGTCTAGCCATAAAAACATTTCAGAATACAAATCACAAAAGAATAATAATATAGTGTAAATCAAATGAATAAAATGTTTTTTAAAGAATGTGTAGCTCATTTCATTATTTAGGGCTTCACAAATTCCACTCTAGTCAATTTCTCACCGATGTGGCGTGACATCAATTTCTTTTTTTCTAAAAATATTTTTACTGGAACTGCTCTGATGAGATTTTATTACTGGTACCACAATTACCTGAATTTAATCGTGCTACTAGTTTGGCATCTAGGTCCCAAACATTTACTAAAGAAATATCTAAATGCTAGCGTCGATTCTGCTCCAACAATTTCTTTTCTTACATATTTCACCTGGGCTGGGGATTCCCTTTCCTAGTTTCTCTGATAACTGCGATATTCAAAAATTTAAATACAACGTCAATAGCCATCTCCTATCTTCTTGAATACTATTCAACTTTTGTATTTCTCTCAATCATCCCTATTCTCAGTCTTTTATCTCATTTTTACTCCTTTCAACACCTGTGTAATTTAAACAAATGTAAACAGACTATGTTACGGAATGTTCCGGAGAATAACTAAATGGAATTAACAATCGACACATTCAAACAAATAAATTTAGTATGTTGTTTGTTAATTCCTTTCGTTAATCTCCGGAACTTTCTAAAACATTGTCTGTTTAAATTACGATACATTTTAGAGCTGATATTGTTATTTTTCGTTACGAAAAAATCGAAAGTTATGTATATAAGGAATATCTACTCAAAGTATCTGATAATGATAGCTGCTAGCGTTAAAATGTTCGTGCTTACAATGAGGAAAAAACTCGATTAAATTCAGTTATATTGCTTGAATGATTTTAAAAAAATACGGTTGGTCAGCCATATTTTTAAGTAGCAGCATCATTTAATTATCAATTAAGGAAAAACTGGTAGACGGTTAGGAAGAGCTTTACTCATTGGATTTTAGGGGCATGTACAGACTGGATTCGTATGTATTACTTACTAGCGACTATTAGCGACCGCTCTAAAACTAGGCATGATGCCAAACTTCATGTTTGGCGAAACACAATCTTCCCATTTGCTGCTATAGGTTTTTATGCTATAAAGCATAAAGTACGTTAACAATATTATGTCACTAGTGCTAAGTTCAATTTAACATACATCCAGTGCGACAAGGTTAAAAAATGCGTACAAGGATATATAAATATAAATTTAGAGGTTCTGCTAGCCTTGAAAAATTATAGTTTTATTTAATCTTTTTTGAGAAACAGGATATTTTTTTGTTTTTTTTTGCAATGGGTAAATGTAAATAAAATGAACTGAACTGTATAATTTCAGTTATCTACACCGAACATTTCACGAAAACGAAAATTTTGTATTACATTGTAAAAGTTTCCATAGGTTTAACTATTTCGTGTGTTCTACTTGTTGATGATATCCCAGAACATGATTTTTGTTTTTAAATAGATACTAGACAATGTTTTTTTTCATCTTTAATTTTGCGGATTGAGTCACTGCAAAAATTTTCTTTCACAATTCGAATAGTATCCGAACATAATGGTGCATAAGTTTCACGTTTACTTTGGTGCACAATTGCTGCAGTAACAAACGTTTTAAGTAATGCTGAGTAAACATCGGATGCACAAGTAGGAAAATATCTGTTAACGCATGCATCATGAAATTTCTCTCAAATTTATGACTTTGCGTATCGAGTATAGAACCCAATCTGTCTTGTTATTTAACCCATAACGAGAAAGAAGAGACGGATTAATACCTTTCTCGAGGGTATTTGTGCGTAAGTGAATGCAACGAATTCAACTGGAATTTGAACTTGGCAACCCGATTTTCGTTCTGAGTCGATACCCACCGCACCACAACGCACATGCTGATATTTACAAAGCTCAATTCAGGTTATAAATGTTCGTAATGATATAGAAATTATTAATACTTAACCTTCATAAGTATGAAATACTACCTGCTCTAAAATTGGCAATGAGAAATTTTCTCCAGTGAGAAATAAGGGAACAATAACGTAATGCCTAGTAAATATTCAGTATCTTTTTGAGTAAGATAGGGATTAATGATGACATGAAAACATTGCTTCGCGCTTTTCCTCATGTCCTGAGAATTAAGAATTCATAATATGAGCTTTTAGTCGAGGCTCGAACATAAAACATTGTCTCCGATGGAAAATGCGCAAAGCGATAAATACCATATCGTATGGAATGTATTTATGAACGCACATGCATAAAACACAAATTTTGTCTGCGGTGTTTTATATGCTGACATAGAAAACCATCATAAACGAGTTCGATCTTTCTTTACAGCTCCAGAAGACATGAGGTTCTGTAATCTAATATCTTTATATTTCAGATTATTTCACTAAGGCTACAACCAGTCACAAATAAGAAAAGAAAACTCAGTTTTGGACTATTGTCAAGGCGGAACGTGAAAAGACGCTATAATCACGGTGTAGCGAGATTTTAATATTTTGTACCAAGTTCTGGGAGTTTCTCAGAAAATAATAGTTCAGCTATGAATGCCGTGAAGCGAGAATAATGCGGGACGTGACTGAATGGAAACATCAGTGATTATATTTCGCAGATAAACGACATAAAAAGTGCAAGTACAAATACACAAAGGAAAGCTGAAAAATATTTATTACCAAAAAAATAAACCCACTAGGTGTGAAGTCGCAAGAATGCGCGTTGCGGTTGACTCAGCTCATCTATAGGACTTTTATTATCGATATATCTCAGATTTTTCCTTTAGATGTGTTTTTGGCTTTCCTTTTTAAAAACGAAGCAGTTTCATGGCTATATCTCTATCTACCTAGATAATTCGTAACTATCTATCGATTTGTCACAGTTTTTCATTATTTTTCTGTCAGCCGCTTCTTATCTATTTATCGATTTATTTCAGTCCGTTCGTTCATATCTAGATATAAATCTGGTTTTTCATTATAGATTTATAACTCATACTCAGTATAATAATCTCTCTATCTTTCACACACTCACAATATATATATATATATATATATATATATATATATATATATATATATATATATATGATTGTCGAAATGTTTTGTATGTCCAAGTGTTTACGGTTGTATTTTAATTTTTCTTCTGTTCTTATAAATTTCACCTTGTGTAGACATAAATTTTGTTGCATATTGCTAGACAATTCCTATGTAATTTATACCCAGAAAAGTAAGAAATTATAAGAACACGAGAAAAATTAAATAAAATCATAACCGCACTTTTTAAATTAGATATAATAAAACTTGTATAAAAGAGGGATTAATATAATGTCAATCAAGTCGTTTCTGGGCGCACCAAGATGAATAGACGGACTCAGCTCAAAACGCCTGCTTAGGAATATTTGTTTTTGTTTCATCACCTAAATTCCACCTGTGGATTTATACTGCAATTATTGACCATAGATAGAGTTTCTGAGGGTTAGTGGATTATCTTGCACCAACAGCTGTTAGAAAAATGCCAGTACACTTAAAACCTTTAGGCCTTCGTGCCTACACAAATATCGAAGACCTCTAGAAAGTTTTGTCAGCCTATATTTGCTTAGGTCAAAACCAGTTATGGTTTAGAAATTATTTTCAAAATGTGTTGTATGCCGAGACAGCATCCCCAAAACGAAGACTTTACGAAGTCACCTTATAAACAGATAAACTGATAGAGCAGAGATTTGAAACAGTTTGATCTCTTAGATCTTCTATAGTTTTTGCGTCAATCAAACGACCCTTTCGCATCGAAAACTCTTATTTCTTTTGTTTGAAATGAAGCATTCGTATCTTATGTAGTCGGTTTTGGATTATAATTTTTCGGAAAATCTAAACTTATATAATAAATGGAACTTTGTCTCTGTCTGTTACATATAGACTCCGAAACGGCTGAACCGATTTTCTTGAAAATTTACAAAGTTGTACTATAAGCGTCTGTGAGTGTTCTTGGATAGGTTTTGTGCCGAGGTAAAGCCGATAATTATCAAATATCGATAATCGAAAAAATAGGGTTATAGAAGGAGTGCTCCAATTTTAACCAAATTTAATACACTCATAGACAAAGACATAAGAAATGATATTCAGAAGTTTCAAGGTTGCAGTTTTTACAATAGTGCAGAAAATTGATAATATATATATATATATATATATATAAAAGGCAAGATGTTTGTTTGTGTGTCTGTTTATCTGCCTGTATGTCTGTATTTTTTTCAGCCCTTTTATTTTAGTTTTTGCTTCGGGTTTGGCTCTAAGTAGGTATAATTGTAGTTCTTAGTCTCAGCCATGATACCATTTATCAGAGGACTTATTTAGCCTTAAAAATTCAGTTTACAACAAAAAACTTATTTGATATCGATACCAGGAAATCAAAATTTGACTTACATCCATTCATTTTTCTTTCAGTCTACTGTTTTTGCTTTAACTGGAAACAATTATTGCTTTTTAGTCTTTCGTGCCAACGTCCAAAGAGTCTGAGCTCCAGGATCATGGATTAGTTTTAAAGCTTTCATTACACCAGAGCAACGCCGGGCTATACTGCTAATAAACATATATAGCAGAGATTTGAAACTGTTTAATCTCTTAGATCTTCTATAGTTTTTGCGTCAATCAAACGACCCGTTCGCATCGAAAAATCTTATTTCCTTTATTTGAAATGAAGCTTTCCTTTCTTATGTAGTCACTTTTGGATTATTATTCTTCGGAAAATAAATAAATAAACAAAACATATCTATGCACTTATAATTTTTGCAATTGGAATAATGTTAGCCTACAGCAGATCACGACAAAGAGCATTCATTATTCGACATTAATTGGGAGATATATAATTATATATATAATTATATCACACTAAATTATTTTCACTTCATCGACACCATTTTGAATGTTAATTGAAATAACTGCTTTAGCTTCTTTTTTTCTTTTTACTATACAGTTGGTTCTGAATCTACAGGAGTGAAAGAGGGTAATCAATTTTTCTCCTCAAATTAGGCCATTTGCAGTGGTATACAGTAATATGAATCTATTTTCGGGTTATATAATGAAATTTGGTGGGCTTAGAAAAATAATTGCGTCATCCGTGATTACATCAGTTATTTATCACGTCCAGACATTGTCGATTACTTAACCTTCGGCCGTTGTCTGCGATGGACATTACTCCAAGGAAGCGTACAAAACTTTAACGCTCCATGAACATATTGGCAAGCTTTATAGAGGGATCCGAGATATAATTAGTTCCAGATTTTCATCTGTCAGTCGTTTAAAAAAGGCAAAGAAACAAACTGGTTTCGTTAATCCAAAATATAAAGGAGAATGCAGTCGGAAGAGAGAAAAAACACCCTCAGAGACGACGTATACGTGATCAGAAAAGTGTGAAAGATCCTGGTAAGATATTATTCGTTTTGTTTCAGTTCATTTTCACAAAAGTGTAAATTCCCTCAAAGGTTATTTTCCATCATCGTTAAGCTTAAAGTTTCCCAGAAGTATGGAGGGTTGCTGGGGATGATGAGCACATGGGACGATCATTTAGGGACCTAGTATTTAGTCAAAGTAGTTTTCCAATACGTTTTAAGCCAATGCAGTGTTCGGTGTATTACGTCTTTCTTAACTTTTGAGCAAAAAAATAGAAAAACTGAATAGTCGACAGCTATTTCTTTGATTTAGGGACCTAGTATTTAGTCAAAGTAGTTTTCCAATACATTTTAAGCCAATGCAGTGTTCGGTGTATTACGTTTTTCTTAACTTTTGAGCAACAAAATAGAAAAACTGAATAGTCGACAGCTATTTCTTTGATTTAGGGACCTAGTATTTAGTCAAAGTAGTTTTCCAATACATTTTAAGCCAATGCAGTGTTCGGTGTATTACGTTTTTCTTAACTTTTGAGCAAAAAAATAGAAAAACTGAATAGTCGACAGCTATTTCTTTGATTTAGGGACCTAGTATTTAGTCAAAGTAGTTTTCCAATACATTTTAAGCCAATGCAGTGTTCGGTGTATTACGTTTTTCTTAACTTTTGAGCAACAAAATAGAAAAACTGAATAGTCGACAGCTATTTCTTTGATTTAGGGACCTAGTATTTAGTCAAAGTAGTTTTCCAATACATTTTAAGCCAATGCAGTGTTCGGTGTATTACGTTTTTCTTAACTTTTGAGCAAAAAAATAGAAAAACTGAATAGTCGACAGCTATTTCTTTGATTTAGGGACCTAGTATTTAGTCAAAGTAGTTTTCCAATACATTTTAAGCCAATGCAGTGTTCGGTGTATTACGTTTTTCTTAACTTTTGAGCAAAAAAATAGAAAAACTGAATAGTCGACAGCTATTTCTTTGATTTAGGGACCTAGTATTTAGTCAAAGTAGTTTTCCAATACATTTTAAGCCAATGCAGTGTTCGGTGTATTACGTTTTTCTTAACTTTTGAGCAAAAAAATAGAAAAACTGAATAGTCGACAGCTATTTCTTTGATTTAGGGACCTAGTATTTAGTCAAAGTAGTTTTCCAATACGTTTTAAGCCAATGCAGTGTTCGGTGTATTACGTCTTTCTTAACTTTTGAGCAAAAAAATAGAAAAACTGAATAGTCGACAGCTATTTCTTTGATTTAGGGACCTAGTATTTAGTCAAAGTAGTTTTCCAATACATTTTAAGCCAATGCAGTGTTCGGTGTATTACGTTTTTCTTAACTTTTGAGCCAAAAAATAGAAAAACTGAATAGTCGACAGCTATTTCTTTGATTTAGGGACCTAGTATTTAGTCAAAGTAGTTTTCCAATACATTTTAAGCCAATGCAGTGTTCGGTGTATTACGTTTTTCTTAACTTTTGAGCAAAAAAATAGAAAAACTGAATAGTCGACAGCTATTTCTTTGATTACAGAAACTTATTCAATAATGCATGAGAAGTATCAAATGGAATATTAGAAAATCCTTTGATCCACACGTAAAATGATAATTAAATATTCCGAAAAAAAAGCAATGAGATGAAAGAACCTGCGTGCACATAGGGAATGAATAAAGCGAATAAAAATCAGTCCCAATAATATTATGAGTCTTACTATGTTTAATTCAACATTATAAGGAACTGATTCTAATGGTAGGTGGCACATGTTAAGGTTCCAAATATGAGAAAATAGTTAACCCTCCAACAGGTGGTAAAAATATATATGAAATGTTAAGTAACCTTTTCATTGTAAAAATAGAAGCTATAAATGAAGAAGGACTTGTAATTGTGTTTTATCGATTATGCGAAGGCGTTCGAATAAAATACGCCACAAAGAATTGATGGAGATGCTCAGCAACCTCGAAATTTTGGGGAAAGACATTAGAGTAATTAAAAAACTCTACTGGAAGCAAACTGCCTGCATACGGACAGGTAACGAATACAGCAGAATTACAAAGATAGTGAGGGGCGTAAAATAAGAATTTAGTTTTTCTCCAGATCTGTTGAACTTGTACAGCGAGAATATTTTGATGACCCGAGATGATATGCCAGGATTTATAATCGGGTGTCGCAATTTGAACAACATAAGATACGCAAATGATATTGTGCTGATTGCAGACACGGAAAAGAAACTACAAGACCTGTTAGAGAAGGTAGCTGAAGAGAGTGACAAAATAAAGCTACAAATAAACTACAAGAAAACCGAATGCATGGTCATCAGCAAAAAGCGCAACCTGAAATGCAATATACAAGTTGGGGATAATAGAATCAAGCAAGTACAAAAATTTAAATTTAACTGGGAAGCGTTCTAACAGGAGATGGAAAGTGCGACACAGAGGTCTGAAGGCGAACTGGCATGGCGAAGGACGCGTTCCAGAAGCTGATTAAAGTATTAAGGCACAGAATACATTAACAAGAATCAAAGGGAGTACTGGATTGCAATGTGATGTCAGTTTTTCAATATGGCAGTGAATGTTGGATAATATCATCAAAGATGAAGGAAAAACTTGAAACAGCTGACAATTGGTTATACAGAAGGATGCTCTGTATATCGTGGACCGAGCATGTGAGCAATGATGAAATGTTGGAAAGAATAGTAACGAAAAGAAAATTAATAGTGAGCATCAGCAAGAGACAACTGAAGTTCCTGAGACATGCAATGAGAAAGGAAGTCTTAGAGAACCTGATACTAACAGATAGAGGAAAAAGAGATAGAGGAAAACAGCGGAGAGCATATTTGAAGGGCCTGAGGGATGGATGACAGATCGGGGGTTGCGTGGTGTAACAGGAGAAAGCGTGCTAAGTGCCACCAGGGATAAGGAGATGTGGAAAGCCATGATCGCCTACGTCTTGAAAGGACAAGGCACATAGTAGAAGAGAATTTTTTTTTTAATAAAAGCTAATATTACAAGCAATACAATTGTGTAAATGAAATTAATAATGCTCCGAAAAAATTAATTTCTATATTAAAAGAGCCAGAAAGAGCTGATACTTCGCCCTTAAAAAACAAACACAATGATAATTCTAATGTTAATATTATTTGATCCCGTACAAGAAAAAATTTGGTATACATTGATCGAACAGCCATTTATATTTTCGGTAGAAATTTATAAAATATTTCATTCAAATATTTTTATTAGAAATTGGAGTTCTCAAGTTCAGTAGGATTTTACTCTTTTCGGTATTGAGAGGGGTTTTCTTATATTTAAAAGAGCTATCCTTTTTTTATGTTGCTGCTGTTGGTAGTAATCAAGTGATGTACTTTTTGTTACTTTGTACAATTCCTTGTTTGTGATTCAGTAGCGTCATTCAAATGTTCAAAGAAGTAGGATATCTGCCAAAACCCTCAGACTACTCGCACAAAAATTATTTTCAATCATTGATCGTATGAATTTATTGAAGGACGATTAGACCTACTGGATCTAAACTTATTTATGAATGGAACTTTGTCTGTGTGTGTGCATGTGTGTTTCTGCCTGTCTGTGTGCATCCGTTAGCTATAGACTCCGAAACGGCTGAACCGATTTTCTTGAAAATTCATACAGTTGTACTATAAGCATCTGTTAGTGTTCTTAGCAAGGTTTTGTGTCGAGGTACCCCCGATAAATATCGAAAATCGATAATCGAAAACGTCGTGTTATAGAAGGTGTTGTCCTGATTTTAATCAAATTTGATACACTCATAGACAAAGACATAAGAAACGATATTCAGAAGTTTCAAGGTTGCAGTTCTTACAATAGTGCAGAAAATCGAATATATATATATATATAAGGCAAGATCTTTGTGTGTGTATCTGTTTATCTGCTTTTATGTCTATATTTTGCCAGCCCTTTTATTTTAGTTTTTGCTTCGGGTTTGGCTCTAAGTAGGTATAATTGTAGTTCTTAGTCTCAGCCATGATACCATTTACTCAGAGGACTTATTTACCCTTCAAAATTTGACTTACATACATTCATCTTTCTTTCAGTCTATCTGGAAACAATTATTGCTTTTTAAACTTTCGTACTAACGTCCAAAAAGTCTGAGCTCCAGGACCATGGATTAGTTTTAAAGCTTTCACTACACCCGAGCAACGCCGGGTTATGTTGCTAGTCTATAATAAGAAGTAGGGAACCTGATAACTGTACGCTATTCTGATACTTGTTGTTTGTCAGGTAAGAAAAGAAACTGAAAAAAACTTCGAAGCAATAAAAAATGGAATATTAATTCTAAGAAGTTGAAATAATACGATGCCATATAGTTGCACCCAAAAACTCGGCATAACCAGAAATTGACTGTTGATCTCTTATTTAATGCATCTCTAACATAGGAGCGAGAAAAACTTGCTAGTAACATTCAAAATCTAGGAAACAAAACGAATTATACTCTATCATCGTCGATCGGACACCAAACTACCACCAGTCTAGATGAACGGATGTCTCATTAAGTAGGCTCCCGGCTGTTGATACTAGCGTTAATTTCACACCAGATCTCAGGAAAACGTTTTTACGATCCATCGCTAAAGTTGCTACGAAAATAATCAGTGACCAGTAGCGCATCAGTATGTTAAATGTCTCTTCGTGCTTATGTCTCCATAAGTATGTTACTTGTCTCCTCGTGCTCCTGTCACCTCAAGAATGTTACCTGTCTCTTCGTGCCCTTCTCTCCTCAAGTATGTTACCTGTCTCCTCGTGCCCCTGCAACCTAAAGTATGTTACCTGTCTCTTCGTGCCTCTGTCTTCTCGAGTACGTTACTTATCTCCGCAAGTATTTTACCTGTCTCCTCCTGCCCCTGCCACCTCAAGTATGTTACTTGTCTCCTCGTGCTCCTGTCTCCTCAAGTATGTTACCTGTCTCCTCGTGCTTGTGTCTCCTTAAGTGCATTACCTGTCTCTTTGTGCTCCTGTCCTCTCAAGTTTATTACCTGTCTCTTCCTTCTATTCTCTATCTTTACAGGAGCTATGTTAAAACTAAAATAAATTGCTGTTGCCATATTTGTGTAGAAACTGTCTGATCTGAATTTCCTCGTCTAAAAGGTGTATTGACCTCCGTAAAATTAATGGGATATTAGCTGTTTTCTTCTGCTTCAAATTATATTTATTCAACCCTTTCAAGTGTTAAATAATTCACTATTTATTTTCTCTATATATCACCAAAAAACCTAAGGCGATTTTCCTGAATATTATCGTCAGTTTTTCAAAGTCCCCTCTTTCACTCAGCTTCTCTCGATGGTCTGTGAACTTTCATTGCTTTCCACGTCTTTCTATCTCTAATGGCTATTAACACGCTTTCTTTTTTAATTTTTCAAAACTGCCCTCCATTTTCTGAAGCCCATGAAGTATGTTAAGCGTCAGTTTTCCATGTCGCTTTTTCCCTCTATCTATCCAAAAATATCAAATTCTGTAAGCCTCAATTCTTCATTACATTTCTCAGGGAATTCAACTGTTTTTTCCTCATTTTAAGCATCAGTTTCCTTTTCGTTTCCATCCTCTCCAAAACCTCATCGTTCCTCATATGTTCGGTCTATAGTGCACTAAGCATCCTTCTTTAAAACCACATGTAAGTTGTTTCAATTCTTTCTCTCATCTTTGATTTCATTGTCCAGAATCTACTGCCATAGTGAGATACAGACATCACATAGCAGTCCATTGCAATTTTCTTTGTTTCAAGCAAACTTTTCCTGTCTCTCAGTATTCTACTCAGCTTCTTGAAAGCGTCCTTGACCAAGCCAATTCTCCTTCAAATGTCATTATAGCACATTCTTTTCTCTGCTAAAACACTGACGAGTTATTTAAATTTCTGTACCTGGTTGATTATAGTAGCCTGTAGTTAGAATTTTGGGCTACTCTTTTTAATGATGGCTATGCATTCAAATAATTTATAGTCTATATGTCGCCCTATCTTTCCACTTTCTTCAACTACGTTCTGGAAGAGGTCTTGTAATTTCCTTTCCGTATCTGCTATAAGCATTGTATCACCTGCGTATCTTATATTGTTCAGACTAAAACCGCCAAAGATGAATGCTGACACGACTTCTAGGTTACTGGAATTGCCTCACTGTATAAAATAGATCTGGTGAGAAGACATATCCTTTCTTTCACCCTCTTCTCTCTTTGTCTATCTGCTGAACTCATTTCCTGTCCGTATGAAGGTGCTTTGACGTCAGTAGTGGTTATTGGTTACTCTAATGTTTTTGTGGCGTACCTTTTCGTACAATACCTTTTCGTATAAGACATAAGTAAACGTCATTTTTTGTTGTATTGCCCTTCTGATAACACCCTCAGTATAAATATTGCGCTACTTAGTCCAGTGTTCTTGATAAAACTGCAACGTCCTTGTTTTATTTCTGGCCTGATTCATCTGCACGCTGTATTCATTCGACAGATTAGTTTTCTGATGTGACTCATTGAACTGAGGCTTACGGCCTATCACTTTGGATACACCGTTTCTTGTTCGATCACCGAAGTTAAGCAACGTGAGCCTGGTCAGTACTTAGATGGGTGACCGCTTGGGAACACCAGGTGCTGTAAGCGTTTAGTGACGGATGTGTATTGTAGTGCAGTGTATATCGGCTCGGAAAGAGAAATCAGTGAGGCGAGTTCGAATTCCAGTTGAATACCCTGCATTCACTTAAGCACTGGTACCCTTGTGAAATGCATTAATCCGTCCCTTCCCTCCAGTTATGGGTTAAACAAAAAGGGTAGGACTTGAGGACCCTGCCCTTTAAAAACAAACCCCAATGAATCTTGATACTCGGAAAGAAAAGCATTATTACTAAACAAAAAACTTATATAAAAAGCAACAATAAAACTTTGAAAGAAAAAGGTATTACCAGTAACAAATAAATAAATAAAATTTAGTTGGCAATAAATGACTCGCCGAAGTTGATTTGCCATAAAAACAAAGCAACCAACCAAAATCACTGAACTGATTTTTCGATAAGATTCACATTCCTTTGTTCTAGTTTCTTAGGCTATACTATGAAAATCAAATCTGCTTATGTCATCCAGTATCTCACCAATGTTATAGATTTCATGAATCTCTTCTTTAATTTTGTCTACGCCCAAATAGTCTAAAGTTAACAGCATCTCTTTTACATTGCTGTCTGGTTCAGATGATTTGCCTCAATTCAGTTTTGCCAGTGTAGCTTCTCCTTCGGATTTTAATGTTTCTGGTTAATTAGTATCTCTTTGCGTTGTCTCTTGTTTTCTCTTGTCGTGGAAAAGATATTTTATATATTATTTTCATTGCTGGAGTATTTTCTTTTTCTCTAGTATGAACGTGCCATCCTTGGATTTTATAAATACTGTTGCGAAGCATGTCCTTTTCCTTGTTAGTTCCTATATTTTATTATGCATGTCTCCTTAATTTGCAATGCTCAGTGTCTTTATTTGTAGACATTTGTTGTTGAGCCGTTTTTATTATCTTGTCTGCATTTGATACTTATTTCACTGTATAGTTTTCTTTATTCGGCTCCATGTCTTGTAATTGTTTTAGGCCTCCTTTTCATCATGTCGAGAATCTAATCTGTTACCCACTCGATTTTCTTCTACGTCTGTTTTGCTTTGGGACGCTGTTGCCTGCTGAGGTCACTAAGGCTTATCAGTTTCCCTTATTCTTTATGCATGTCTAACAATCTATGTTTATAATATTCACAATTTGGCGTGGGAAGGCATAAACACATCACCGACACTGCAAGTTGTTTTTCCTTAATCTAGTAAGGCAGTGTTCAAGTATTCACTACCATATGAGTAATCAGACATTGCAGTTACATCCAGAACGTTATTCTTTATTTCTAATTCCGTAATGATGTTATTTACCCTAACAGCGATGATGATCGTCTCGTCCGATAACGATCATCACAAAAACGTCTATATATATATATATATATATATATATATAGACATAAACTTATAATTTTTAGTCTTCGTCACTGACTGTTGTGTCGAGGGGTAGTCAGAAGGAATTACGCTCATACGAGGGAGTTGAATTGCGGGTGTTGTCTTCTCTTTTCTCTTCCCTGCGTTCTATCTGCGTTCGCTCGATGTTCGGCTCTTTGGGCCGAAAAAAACCCGATATTATATAAGCTGACATTTCCAAATATTTTTGCCTTATAGAGTTGTCGCTTAATTGTGTCATCTATGTCTAGGACCATCTGTCAATCATTTTCACCGATTATTGCCTTTGAAATATGCTGTTTTTTATGTAATCTTACTTTTGTCAGGATTGTTTACATTTTCTGATTTCGACGTCGACCACATTTATGTCGGTCCTGCTTTTGATATCAATCATATTTCTGTCGAATCAGAAAATATATATTACAATTTTTTGCTTAATTTAGACAGCTAAGGCAGTTGTCACTATTTCTATTTGTCTTCTGATTTCTGCAGTACTGATATCATCACTTGAAAAAGTATAACAAAGGTAATTAAATTTCGAAATATGTTTATGTTAGCATCCTAATATGTAATATAATCCTTAGGTTTCGCTTGGGTAAAATACATTTATATCACGTATGGCTCTTAACTGACTGATTCAACAGTATTCAACATATATCATCAGGACACTATTTAATATATTTAGTATATATTTAATATATATTTAATAGTATATATTTAATATATATTTAATAGTATATATTTAATATATACTATTTGACTCCGATTTAACATATATTCATATGTGGAACCTGAGGGCAAATAAAAAAAAGAGACAACAGATAAATGCAAAACGTTCTCAAGCGTATGTTTTCACAAAAACGAACGTAATGGCCGCTGCTAGAATTTTGTCATTTTCACTAGGAAATTTAGAGATTGTTCTGCTTGTCACGATTTTCAACACGAGTCTTTCTGCGTTGGAGTATGTTCCTCTTTTCGACGACATACCTTTCGTTTGTACTTGAGAAAATATCTACACTAATATTTACATTTTCGACATACACTACCGGCCATTATTAGGCTACCCCAGAGTTTTTAAAAATTACGTATTTTGTACTATTTTTTAGTATTTATTGCCAAGTGAATAAGATTAAATTAAAATTGAATAGTTTTTGTGATAATACTGCACAATAACATGTGCATTAAATGAATTTATAAATATTTAATAATTAGTTATATTGCAGTTTCATCAATGAAGAAATGAAAAACATTAGGATGATTCGGACGAGTTCATTTTCATTATTTCAAAGTAATAATAAACAAAGAAACATTCTGTTTCTACTTGGCAAGTAATACTAAAAATAATATGTAAAAGATCCTTTCTTAAAAAAACTGGGGTGGACTAATAATTATGGCCGGTAGTGGATATCAAAATATTCCGTAAACTAGCTCTCAATCAATCTCTATTATAAACTATCAGACTCTAGTGTCGCAAAAATAAAATAAGTACAAAGTAACCTTTCTGTCTACATTTTCCCTAAAACATTGTCTTTGTACAATTGTTTGTTCCATCGTAAAGATGTTTGTGTCATAAAATATCATTATTTCGTATCTTATTATAACTAATTATTATTATTATTATTATTATTATTATTATTATTATTATTATTATTGAAGAAAATGTTTCTTTACAACAATTACAGAGTGCCAAACAAAGCAACTGGAGGAAGAAATGGGTTACGGATTCATTAACGGCATATAAATAATCAGCAAACAAAAACAAAATAATAAAATAATTGGCTACATTGGTTTTATTGCAATAAATGGGTCTGTCAGTCAATAATATCATGTTGGATATCTTACAAAGAATATTTTATAGACAACATGTTCAGAAATCTATCAGTTTGTTTCTTAATCATACCAATGACGTTACTATGACAAGGATGGTAGACACTCTAAGAAACTACATTTTTCTTTTCAATTTCTATATTTAGATTTTTGTAGTTGCTCAAAATTCTGAATGCTTTGAAAGCGATATTTCGATTACACTGTACATTTATTATTATTATTATTTGTAATAGTATTAGAAGTAGAAGGAATAGTATGTGAAAATACTGAAGAAGAAATGCAGGAAAAATCAGTACGAAATAAAAAAAATATTTAAAAAACGAAGGCATGAACTAAAATGCATATTTGAGATGCAAAATGAAGAGAAAGAAAAGAAGTTAAAGGGAAATAAAGGGAAGTCAGAATTAAAAACGGCAGGTTGAATATTTTAAAGGAGGAAAATAAAACCAGAAACTAAGTAGAGAGGAGTTTGAATTTGAGTTTTGTTTAACGGCATCCCAACCCCTTTGAGTTATTTAATGCCAAAAAGGTGGGGCATTAATGCATTTTTTAAAAGTTAGATCATAGGGAGAAGGTTGATTCAGTAAGATTTTAATTAAAATTTTTGTTGCTATTTTTTTATTTTAGAAAAAATGAAAATGTCTTCAATTTTTGTATTCAAAAACGTTTTTTCCTGAGAATTAATTTTTCTTTCAAATATGAGTTATGGTAATAATTTTTCTTCAAAAATGTATTGTTGGTAATTTTTTTAAAATATATAGTTTTTCTGTGAAATGCTGATTTTACATATCAGTCAGTTAAGTGCCATACGCGATACACGCTCGGGCGATCATGTCTCGAAAGAGACATAACTGACTGGGCAAAAGATTATCACACAGTATGTTGCTATTACTTTCTGCGGTAGACTGGTTACCAATCAAGGCTATAGAACCCAGCCTGCCCTATAATTTAACCCATAACTGGAGGGAAGAGACGGATTAATACCTTTTCCCAAGAGTATGTGTTCGTAAGTGAATGCAAGGAATCCAACTGGAATTCGAAATCGGCATTCTGATCTCTCGTTCAGAGTTGATATCCACTGCACCACAACGCAGATTTTACATATATTTCTGTAAAAGTGTATTTGTATATTTTCATACTGTTTTGATCCCAGTTTCGGGGTTAACTCTTTGTTCATACCTGGGAACCTAACAGATGCTACCATTCCGGGTCAGGGTAGACCTGGGAAGAACAGCAATTAAGAGGTGGTTCCATGCTCCTTAAAGCCTCCCAATCAGAAGCCTTGCTGCCGGATGCAGTTTACCGTCATGCCCAGGACCGAAGTAGTGAGAAATGAAAACTGATGGATGAAATGTTATTCAAGAAGAAATATGGAGAAAAATATTTGTTTAAAAAAATGGGAAAAAAAAACTATGAAAGACGAAGTAGAAAAATTAAAAAAAAATTAGAAAGAAAGAGGAAAGAAAAACAAAAAAAAGAATAAATCGATTAGAATGAACATAATTGGCGGGAAAGAAAAATATAAAAGAAAGAAAAACAATTTTAGAAAAAATAACGCTAAAATATTACAAGTTAAAAACGAAAAAAAAAATCAGTAATAAAGAGGGAAATATGTAAAATGCAAATATAAAAAATAGCGAAAGAATATCTTATAGCTAACAAGAACGAAAATAACAAAACAAAAGCTAAATAAAAAACAATAATGAAAAACAAAAAATATCCATACATTTACTGTAACTTTACCAAATTTTCCCCCAAACTGACAGGGAAAGGTTTGTTACCCGACATGTTCGATTTCGCTTCAGTAGCCACCTTTTCTGCTACTGACCTTACCTTGGGTATGATTTGTAATATGTATATGCTTCTACGCTAAGAACCTGAGGGGAAAAAAGAGGATCCAAAGCTATTCAGAGAAAAATTAGGTACTGTGATTGAAGGAAATAGCAACGTGTTTGTCAAAGATTGTCGAAAGTGCCAAGATGTGAATATGAAATCACCGCCTCAGAAAGTGACTGCCTGTCTTGTTCTTTTTTGCGCTTTGCCAAGAAAAGCACTCGAAAACGCGGCAACAAACCTGATATCTTATTACTGGAGGCGGTATTGTACGCGTTACAAATTGTGCGATCATGTCTCTCCACAATTTCTTATCCTTCGCAATCTTAAGAAATTTGGCACTTTTTGTTATCTCTCCTAATCTCTGTTCTTCTATTCTTTTAATTAATCTTTTACTTAACACTAAACATAACACTTTATGGACACCCTGTATTATTCTTAGTGTTAAACTTATCAAACACTTTAGCGTAATCTATAGAATATACACTTACTTCTTTTCTGATATAATTCTGTACAAATAGAACCAGATCGTTTTTGCGTTGTTATCCTTTATCTCTCTTGCCTTCAATCTCTCTTGTGAGTATCTAATTTTCCAAACTCTCTTTCTTCATTCAGTCAGTTAAGTGCCATACGTGATACACGCTTGGGCGATCATGTCTCGAAAGAGACATAACTGACTGGGCAGAACATTATCCCGCAGTAGGTTGCCATTGCTTTCTGCGGTAGACTGGTTGCCGACCAAGGTTATAGAACCCAATCTGTCCTATTATTTAACCCATAACTGGAGGGAATAGACGGATTAATACCTTTCCCAAGGGTATTTGCGTGTAAGTGAATGCACTGAATTCAGCTCGAAATCGAACTCGGCTACCCGATTTCTCGTTCCGAGCCGATATCCAATGCACCACAACACACATCTTCATTATGAAGCCTAAAAAAATTAACTATATTTTTTCTTATATTAGCTACAAATATTTCTATGTTCAGATCGTTTTAGTTGCTCAATAATATGAATGCTTTGAAAGCGATCTCCTGATCACATTGTACATTTATTATTATTATTATTATTATTATTATTATTATTAGCAGAAGTAGTATAAGTAGTAGTAGTATTAGTAATATATTAAAATACTGAAGAAGAAATGCGGGAAAATCAATACGAAATAAAAAAAACAAAGGCATGAACTAAAATGACATTTTTTCTTATATTAGCTATAAATATTTCTATGTTCAGATCTTTGTACTTGTTCAATATTATGAATGCTTTGAAAGCGATCACTCGATCACATTGTACATTTATTATTATTATTATTAGTAGTAGTAGTAGTAGTAGTAGTAGTAGTAGTGGAAGTAGTAGTAGTAGTATTAGTTGTATATTAGAATATTGACGAAAAAATGCAAGAAAAATGAATACGAAATAAAAAAAACAAAGGCATGACTTAAAATGACATTTTTCTTATATTAGCTATAAATATTTCTATTTTCAGATCTTTGTAGCTGCTCAATATTGTGAATGCTTTGAAAGCGATCTCTCGATTACATTGTACATTTATTAATATTATTATAAGTCGTAGTAGTCCTATTATTGATAGTATATTAAACTACTGAAGAAGAAATATACAAAGAATGAATACGAAATAAAAAAGAAAACAAAGGCATAGACTAAAATTGACATTTTTGTCCACATATTCTCTAAAACATTGTCTTTGCTCACGTATTTGGTTCATGGTATTCTCAGCATCCTACTGCAGAACAAGATTTTTTTGTCTTTGAGGATATTGTCTAGAATTTGCTGCCATATAGGAAGACAGATATTATGTAATATTTCAGTATATTTCTTTGTTTCTAACGAAAGTTTCTTTGTTTCTAAATACTCTGCTTACTTTCTGGAAGGCATATTTTACTATCCTAGGGCGTTTTTTGATTACGATGTCACCCTCTTCACCGTCTATTACGGCACTGCTCAGAAATCTAAATTGTTGCATTTGCTCAATTTTGGCGGCTCGAATTTGTAAGTTGCATGTTTCGGTGTCCCTTTTTGCCAACAATAAAAACATACTTGCAATTGCTGTTCAGTGTATTTTTCTTCCCTACCTTACGTAGGCGTTGTTGTAGTTTCAGTCTGATATAAGCCGAATAACATCTGCGTCTGTCATGGTCCATATATCTTACGGTCTTGAGATTGTGTCCGCGAATAATGAGCCCCTAATTCTCTTTCATTTTCTTCTAATTCTAATTCTCTTTGATTTTTTTCACTCTATAAGTTGAATATGTCCGGTGACACATAATTTTGTGACACACCTTTTCTATATTTACTGAATTAATTTTCTATACGTATGTAGGCGGTTTGTTGCCAGTATTGGTCTTGGGTCAATATTCTTCACAAATATGTTAAGTTTACTTAACAATAAACATAACACTTTATGGGCACCCTGTATTATTCTTTGTGTTAAACTTATCAAACACTTTGGCGTAATCTATTACTTAATTCTTTTGTGACATAATTCTGGGTACAAATAGAGCATTTCTTGCCAAAGATAATTATTAAACTCACACTGTTATTATCTATATTCGGTCGGATTCCCCTGCACAAACTCTACTTAGGAATTTGGATTGAGTTTTGCCATGGCTCATTAGGCTGATTGTTAGGTGGAGATCACATTCGTTTGCAACTGGATTCATGGCCAGTATTATGAAACTTGATTTATTTAGGTCTTCGGTATAAAACTATTCTCGTATATTTCATTCATTATGTCTATAAGATCGTCCGTTCCAAAATATTCTAAGACTTCGGCCATCTCTAATACAATTCTGTTATGTGCTGCTGCTTTGTTTGTGTTCAATTTAGCCAGTGCAGATTTTACTTCAGATTTTAATATATCTGTGTGTTGATACGTGTACTTTGAGGTCGTAGAAGAGTTCTCCGATATATTCATACGTGGCTTCCCTGTGCCTCTTCTATAAATACTTTCACGGCTTCTGCTCCGATGAACTTTTATTACTGGTGCCCCCTAGATACAAATTTACACGAGATACTACACTAGCAACTAGGTCCCACACTTTTCCAATGAAACCAATTAAATGTAACCGCAATTTCTACTCCAACATCTTCTTTCCTCGCACTTCCCGCCTGTGGAATTCCCTTCCACATACTTGTTTCCCCGACAGCTACAATCTCTAGGAGTTTAAATGTAAGGTCAATACACACCTCCTAGCACACTAACTCGCTTCCATCCTCCAAACACTCTTCCCACCTACCCAAACCTCATCCTCTGTATCCCTAACCGTCTATCACCCTCCTTCTGACATTTCCTATATTTAACCACTCTTTCTCATCACCTTGCTCTATGTAAACCCTTGCGCAATATTGGCAGTGGAATGCTTTGCTTGGGGTGAAATGATTATATATTAAAAAAATATCTGTGTTATTTTTCTTAAGTCATTTTACTTTATGTATCGTGTTGGGGAGCATGCATTGTGTCCTGTCATTTCTCTTATTTTTCATGACTCTCAATTTCATCTGTGATAGACATTGTTTCCGTTTTGGCACATATTTCGTCGAGCCATTCTGTTTTAACATGACTGAATTTGATGCTAATTAATTTGTGGACTGTCCTATATTCTGTGACGTACATGACGTGTCGAGAATTTTATCTATCATCGATTTAGCTTTTCTTTGTCTAGTTTTCTTCGAGATACCATTCTAATTTTGTCCATTCTATCCGCTTTTAACGCTGTCCAAATATTTTCTCCTTGACATCCGGGTCATTCGGGAGTCTTTCTTATTGAAATTTGGGCACTCTTCAATTTTCGTCGTTTCAATCTGGAAGGTGAACTTGGAAATATATAACGCCAAAATTACTGTTTCATAAGTGTTAATCGAAATCACAATGTTCCGAAAATAGTCAAAATATTGGGCTTGAATCTTCGCAAGAGACATCTTTAATATATTCACACGCCAAAAATGTATGTATACATTTGTATATGTGTGTGTCTTTGTGTGTATGTTCTGAGCTTCCTCATCATTATTTGTATATCTATTTGTGTGAATGTTATAGCATGAAATGTTTGTATTTTTTGTGTGTCTCCGTAAATATAAACTTGAGGAAATGATTTCTTTCAAAAATGGATCTGCGATAAAGACAGAAAGATTGTAGCTAAAAGCCTTGTCGTTAGAAGACCAACTTGTTTGTTGATACATTTTTATAGTTACATAATCATCTCGATGGATGTCTAGTTCATTATATACGAATATCATTTTTTGAAAAAACGTTTTAGTATGACTTCAATCTGAAACACAGAATAAAAAAATATGCGAATAATTTGTTAAGAAAAAGAAAAGTCTTCCGAGTTTTCTTGATAATTCATAATATATCTTAATGTTCTGAAGAATTATCTTGAAATCGTTTATGTTTTTATTCAACCAAAACTACTTAATCGGTTGTCCGGCAACTTCAGTGACCCGGCACTTAACAAAATCAATCTTTAGTTTGTTGAGCTGATATGAGTGGGTCGCTGAACGTTGTTTACAACTCTTGACATAAGCCGGCAGCAGCAAATGTTTTGAAGATTCGGTATATATCATTGCTTTTTTTATTTATAGAGTTGTATATCTATTCATTAAAGTTAGTGTGTATATACATGGTATCCATAAATTTCGTGTGCATTTGAAAAATGTATAACTTTATTTGTATTTGTGATAGGCAAAATCTGTAGAAAAATCTTATATAGTTTAATCTACCGAGTTTTAAGTATAGTTATTGAATAATTCTTTTACACAAAACTTGCAACACTTTTTAGATAAGTAAAAACAATTTTTTTTTCAGAATCAGTTAAATCAATGGCTTCAACTAACGTGTGAAAAAATTGTGTATGCAACCAAATCTAGTTCATTAGAAGATTTGAAAGCTAAAATTTAATTGGAGTAGATAGACTAAACTATCGCCCGGTTCACACTCCACCCACATCTATTGAACAGGTGAAGAGGCTCATCCCTTGTTTCCTGTTTAGGATGCGGTTTCCGGTTTTCTCTTTTCCAATCTTTTCACTCTTTTCCTTTTTTATTATTTTTTTTTTCAATTGGAGTAGAGAGACTAAACTATCGCCCGGTTCACACTCCACCCACATCTATTGAACAGGTGAAGAGGCTCATCCCTTGTTTCCTGTTTAGGATGTGGTTTCCGGCTTTCTCTTTTCCATTCTTTTTACCCTTTCGTAGCCCCCTGCGCATCAGTGGCGTTACCGCCTTGCTTGGGGTGATATGATTAAAAAAAAAAAAATAACTAATGTGATTTCAAGCATTGATATAAATCTATTGGCAAATGTTTACCGTGAACTCCAAAATCGTATTGCTCTTTGTATTTCTAAAAATGGAGAGCATGCGGAAACTTAAATAAAATTTCAATAAGAACTTAATCCTTTTTACAAATTATTTCTATCATAAATACAAATAAAGTTATAAATTTTCTTAAAGTGCATACGAACTTTATAGACACCCTGTATTATTCTTCTGGTTGTAAAATTACATTTATCCAAGGAAACAATTATCCAGAGTTCACATAGATATTTGACGGGTGTGTTAATTTTTTTAAGGTCGTTAAGTGTTCATGGATATTCAAGATTAGGGCAAGCTATAGGATGTTCCATAGTCTGGGAACGACATTGCAAGTCAAAGCTACGCTGAATTCTATATGTTGTATTGCATGTAGTAATAAAAACCTTATTCGAAAGCATTAATGAGAGTTTTACTTCCGCTTTGTTCCACCCTCGATAACACAGCAATATAGTAGAATGAAAGGGAAAGAAAATTTTTATGTTAGGTTGACTTCTTTATTCCGGAATTTTCTGTGATCCGTCTGTGACTAGTACCAACATTGCTGGATTAATGTGCCTGAAGTGTATTAGTTAATATTATATAGAGCGTTTTCAATATATATTACATTATTTAATGTGTACGAGGGTCATTCAATAAATAAGGTGAATTATTTGGTATAAGGACTTCTAATATTCTAATACAGATAGAAGCTTGCATTTTTAAACATTTTTCAACGTAGTCTCCCAGCAGTGTCACGCACTTTTCCCATCTGTGCACAAGCTTCTGTATTCTCTCAGCGTAAAAAGCTTTGGACTGATGTCTCAGTCTCTCGCTCACAGCACTTTTGACTTCATCGTCACTTTCAAACTTCATGTCTCTCGTGAACGCTTTCAAGGACCCAAACAGGTGAAAGTCTGAAGGGACAAAATCTGTACTGTAAGGGAGATGAAGAAGAAGTTCCCGGTCCAGGTCATTCATGGTCTGCACCGTTTGGGCTGCTATGTGAGGCCTTGAGTTATCTTGGTGCAAGACGGCTCCATGTGACGGATGACCCCTGCGTTCGTTCAACAGATAGTCCTTGCAGTCTCATCTACTGTCACCCTTCTGTCAAACTGAATGAGGTCATTGACTGATTCGATCACCTCAGTAGACCTCACTTCTGTAGGTCTCCCAGGCCTGTCTTCATCCTCAACAATGCTCCGTCCTTCTTTAAACAATTTAGCCCACTTGTAGACATTTATTTGGCTGAAACATGTGGCACCATACACAGTTGACATTTTCCTATGAATTTCAACTGGTTTGCACCCTTCAGCAACCAAAAAATCTGATAACTGATCTCTGTTCAATCCGAGAGCATGCTTCTAAGGCGGCCATCTTTGTTAATCTGATAAACACTCATATTGTTTTTCAATCTGCAAAAAATATATATATATACATATATAAATACATTAGAAAAAGAAGTAAAGGAAAAGAAATTTAAAAAAGTAATCTTCTATCTGTGTTAGAAGTCCTTATACCGAAAAATTCACCTTATTTATTGAATGACCCGCGTATATCGAAGTGGCGTAATGATAAGCAAGCTTATCTTGCTAGATCAATTACAACTGAGTAGTTACTTTGAGCCTCAATGTGTGCCTTATATTTGCCGATTGTCTCGCATCCAAGCTACAATTAATACACTGCTATAATAAATATACATCTGTTTAAAGATCTACTGACCTAAGTTAACAAAGTGAATGTATTGGAAAACGCCTATTCTAATTAGTGTTAATGTGCTTGTATGTAATTACTCTCAACGTTATTTCAATTAGTACACGTATTTAAACAGCTATCCAAGTTTTCTTCTATTTTCCTAAAGAGGGAAATTAATAACAGCGGGTCTAGAGTGAGAAGTACTCCGAATGTAGTAATAATTCTATTCCAGTTGTTATTAATAAACAGCTGTTGAATATGATGAAAAAAGAGCAGTAGCCTAATCATGTGCGGCCACCGAAGATAATAATCTTATTGTAATAAGAAATAATTTCGTCTAAAATAACCCTAAAATAACTTATAATATTTTATTATTTTGCTAAATGCCTCGCAATCTCAGTCGACCTCTAATGGAACGACGACATCGAATCAATAGCTACATCTACTGGATAGAAAGATTGCGTCACAGTGTTAGGCCAGGTAGTCTTTCTCGTTAGAATCCATCTTTCACGTATACAAATCTATTATTCATCTGTACATTGAATACTCTTGACCTATCTGGCCGGGTGTTCCTGCTATTCACCACGACAAAATTAAAATGAGGATCTTCAATGTAATGCTATATTGGAAACTAAGTACGATATTTTACAATTAAAACAGCCAACTGTAACCGCCACATATACTCCCTCAATTTTTTCTCGCACTTTCCTCGTATGAAATTCCTTTCTGCGTATTTGCTTCCCTGATAGCTACAATCTCTAAAAGTTTAACCCGAGAACACTAACCATGGCTATACAGTACCGAGCGCAAATGACGCCATTTTAATTACAATTTAATTACAAATTTCAATACCTGATTTTTTAAAACTAAATCATATGTTTTTATTTTCTATTTATTTTAAATCAAAGTACACAGTTTTATGTCCCTGCATGCAAAATATTTCAAATAAAGATATATATTCATATTTTCTTTGATATTTTCAAATTGGGTATGATATACTCATGGTTAGTAGTGGTGTAACTTTAATTGATGGTTAGTGTTCCAGGGTAACTTGCAACGTCAATTACCCTCGTTTATCACCTTGATTCGTTCTCTTAGCCTATCTCCGGTACACCTTTGTAACTTATTCTCTTTTTTTCTGTTTTCCTCTCAGGTTATCCTGTGTGCGCTAGTGGCAGTTCTGCCTTGCTTGGGGTTAAGCCATAAAAAAATTCCTTTTTACCAGAATCTGAAGTTTATTGTATTTTTCTTTTTTATGAAATAAAACAAAATGTTGATAGAATAAAAAAAATGCTTTACTCTTTATTCTTTCCAGATTTTACAAAAATCACAAGACAAATTGTAATGACTTCATAATTAATCGCTCGGTATTGTTTCAGGACGGTCGTAATCTTACCCCAGCCTCGTATCTATCAAGTCCATTATATAATTGTTTTTTTTCTTTTAACAAAGCTCCCTCTTCTGTTCCGTCATCAATTCCACAAACCTGTCAGTTAGAAGTTCTGCTCTTCTCTTCAGCATATCTTGCATAAAATTCTCTATGCCATCTCTCCTCATTCTTCTCCTTCTATGTGCCCTGTCCCTTCAGGACGTAGGCGATCATGGCTTTCCACGTTTCCCTCTCCCTGGTGACTCTGAGCACGTCTTCGCTTGTTACACAATGCAACCCTCGTTCTGTCATCCACCTGATTAGGTCCTTCAAATATGTTATCCGTTGCTTTCCCCTGTCTCTTTTTCCACCTATCTGGCCTTTTAGCATCAGCTTCTCCAAGCGCTTCTTCCCCATTGCGTGTCCCAGGAACTTCAGCTGTCTCTTCCTGATGCTCAGTATTAATTTTCATTTTGTTTCCATCATTTCTAAGACCTCATCATTGCTCACATGCTCGATCCATTTTATTCGCAGCATCCTTCTGTAAAACCACATTTTAGTTGCTTCAAGTTTTTCCTTCATCTTTGTTTATATTGTCCAGCATTCACTGCCATATTGAAGAACGGACAGCACATAGCAATCCAGTACTCTCCTCTTTGTTTCTAGCGAAATTGTCCTGTTTCTTAATACCTTACTCAATTTCTGGAATGGATTTTTTCGGCATGCCAATTCGCCTTGGGATCTCTTTGTCGCACTTTCCGTCTTCTGTTATAAAACTTCCCAGGTATTTAAATTTTTGTACCTGCTTGATTCTAGTATCCCAGACATATAAAGTGTCAAAAGAATTTCAGCTCTCTCTTTATCTTTCGGAGTATAATTGACCTTCGTGTTTCCATTTTCCTTCAAATATCTTTGTTGCCTATGTCGTCCGTCCACGAATTTATCAGCAGTAATATGAAGAATAAAATGCATGATGCCTTCAATTTTTTCTTCATCTGGGTTGCCTTGCATTCACGGCTTAAAAAGTGGATTGATATTATTTGTCGAATCGATCCCGATTTGGTGGCTCAGATGCAATCACTTTCTCACAGGCGTAATGTGGCTTCCCTATGTCTCTTCTAGAGATATTTTCACGGCTTCTGCTCCGATGAACCTACCTCACTGGTGTCCCCAATATATGAATTTACTCAAACTACTAGACTAGCAACAAGGTCCCACCCTTTTACAATGAAACTAATAAAGTGTAACCACAACTTCTACTCTAAAATCTTCTTTTGTGGCACTTCCATCCTGTTGAATTCCCTTCCGTATAATTGCTTCTCCGACAACTACAATCTCCAAGAATTTAAATGCAAGGTATGTTATGGTGAAATACTCGTATTCTATAGTGAATAGACTGCCCCACCTAATTTAAGTAGGAGTAGTAAGAAGAACGCGGGTCAGTCGATATTGGACATTATTAGTCGACAGTTAGTCGAATACGAATGTAGTCAGTGAACTGGCAAGAGTACACTGCATAATACATATTATATCAAGTTCCTAACGTTTTGAACGTCGAAACTATTAATAATAACTCCATAACAGGTCAAAAGTCATCTCCTATTTCACTTACTCGCATCCTTTCTCTCATGCTCTTTTCTCCGCCAACTCCGCACCTACCATAGCAGTATTCTCATCCTTATCTTACCCATTTCCTGAGACCCTTTCTTAGGGTGATAAGATTTAAAAAAAAACATTTCAGCATTGTGTTTTATTTAAAACAAAATTTTCTGTATTTCTTCTTACGTTCTTCATATTTCTGAATGCAATTTTTTCTAATCCGATATGGTTGTGAATTTCTGTAACACATTTTCCGTTCTTGTTAAAACAATCCCAGATATTTAAACGTCTGTACGTAGCCCCTTCTCAAAAAATAAAATATAATATAAATTGAAAATTTCATATCATTTTTTTATTTTATCGCTTACCTGTTAAGAAAAAGAGAAAAAATTAATCTATTTCTTTTGGAAAGTTAAGCATGTTTTTCACATTTGTAAATCAGTTAAAAAATATTAGGATCTTCAAAAGAATAAAAGCGATATTCACAGCAGGTGAGATAAAAACAAGGCGGAAATATAAATAAAATGACAAGAGATATGATGAACGGAATTGAAAAAATAGTTAAATTTGGAAGAATATAAGAAAAATCACAATACAAGCAAGGAGATAAAATACATTACCATAATAAAATCTTGATAGGAGATGCAGTTTAGTTACACAAAAAAAATATTAAATATAATCAAACTAAATGGTTACATCTCATTTGCTTGAATACAATGACTTGCCCCACCGAGTTATGAGTTCAGTACTTCGCCACAACAGATATGAACAAAAACTTGAAGAGTTGAGTTAAATGGATATAACTAACACTGAGAGATCTGGAGGATGTATGGCAGACGGAACAAGAACAATCTACTCAGTTAGGCAAAACAAAAGGTTCAGGTCGATACGTTTAATTACCTGAAGAAGGCAAAGAGTACAAAAGCCCAAACGTAATGAATATCGCAATGAATATGAGACAACAATCAGAACAATGAAACTATTTTTCAATTAACTATATATATATATATATATATATATATATATATATATATATCAAACAGTAGGAAAAATATATTTTGCGCCTATGCCTTTCGTCCTGTAATCACGGGACAAAACGGGTAGGCGAATAAAATGTTTTTCCTCTTCTTTTTTTAAATACTGTTCTTAATATCGGATTATAACTGAATTTAATTTTAAACACACACACACACACACACACACACGCATAAATATATATATATATATATATATATATATATATATATAATTGCTAAATTTATATATCAAAATCGCATATATATTTTTGTTTCTAAATTTAATACCCCAAGCGTCTCTCTTTTGTCCAGATGTATGGTTGTATTAACGTAAACAAACTTAACTGAATGAAATCGTTAGGGACGAAGCACACAAAAGTTTTCAAATTTATCATACATTTTTCATCGAAAATTGTTCTTAATATATATATATATATATATATATATATATATATATATATATAAGAGGCAAACATTGAAACAGTAATAAGACAAAAATTCGCAAAGTAATGAATGCTTTTACGCGCAAAAGATAAATGCGTAAAGCGTACAGACTACAAAAGCAGAAAAATGTGAGGAATGAAACCGAGAATTTTCTATTTATTAGGAACGACGAAATCCTATCGCTTATCTGAAAGTTTGTAGATAACTTTGTGAAATCGCTGTTATTGCGGCTCATTTCCATCGATACAACGCAGATTATTGCGGCTCATTTCCATCGATACAACGCAGATTAGTATGGAATCTCAAGGATGGATTGCAGTATAATTAGAATAAGAAATTCTAATTAAACTCATGGAGATTACAAGTATCTTACTTAAGATGTTGTTCTGCTTTTCCTAGTGTGTTTAACCTGGAATATGTACCCCTTAACACTTATTGAAACTCCGTGTGATTTCAAGTATAAATAAGGAAACAAAAAAACAAACAAACAAGATAAAAACAAAGCACAACGCATGTATTTAAAAAAATGAATTCAGTCAGTCAGTGTACGTGATACACGCTTCCGCGATCATATCTCAAAACAGACTTGACTGACTGGACAAAATATTATCCCGCAGTAGGTGCCAGTACATTCTGTGGTAGAATGGTTGCCAACCAAGTTTTGGCTTTTGCATGTTTAACAATGCAAAATTAGCGTGCCCAGTGGCAATCATTGTCTACGGCTATATCGTGTTGAATAAACCGGTTCCCGTCCGATCACCGAAGTTAAGCAACATCGAGCCTGCTCAGTACTTACATGAGTGACCATTTAAGAACACCAGGTGCTGTAAACGTAAGGACCAAGAATAGTCCACCGGTCCTCCGGGTTTGGGGATTTGGGTTTTGGGCTTTGGGCTTTGGGCTTTGGGTGCAGGGCTAACAACCCTGTCCAGTAAAAAACAGTTATGCTGTTTTTTCACAGTTGTTCTGATTAGCCAATAAATGTATAATCAAAAGCCGATTCTAAAACAACGGATTTTGAGAATTAAATTTTCTCAGAAAAAGACATTTTTGTTAGCCAGAAAATAATTAGTAGATTTTAATTTAGATTTGTTCAAAATTAATTAAAGATTTATGAAGAATAAATAAATATGATGGTGTAATTTAAGAACAGATTTTCTCTACATATTAGAATTTCTTTTTTTTTTAATAAATGCACATTTGTAATAATTACATTAGAAAGAAACCACGGAAGATTAGCAAAAGACGTCTTATAGAAACTAAGTAATATATTAGAACACAGAAAACATTCGTTAAAACAAATGAAATGGTGCTAGTCTGCTGATTTGCTATGAAATCTCTTGTCAGGCATTGGGTGCTGATCGATATATTTCAGAGATGAAGAAGGTCTCGAATCGACAGGGCTGCAACTAAACTGAAAAATACTAAGAACATTCTCATTATATATGTGAGTAAATACGAAATGTAAAGAAACGCGGGAACTAAAAAAAATTACTTCAAATCGAAAGCTGGCAGATGGAATTTTTTTAATGCGAAAAGATGGCCTCGAGAATTTAACATCCGCAGGACATAATGAATGCATGAAAAGCAGAAAGAGGCATAGAGTAATCTACTTAACGAATGTATGACTAGGTATGAATAAAGAAAGAAGGTGAAATGAAAAAAAGCAACTTAGAGAAGAAAAAAAAAGAGAACGCTGAAAAAGTACGGCTTATAAAATTATAACAAAATCATAGCAAACGAAAATTCGTAAATGGTTTTGGTAAATTTTCGTTTTAGGTGCCAACGGCTTTTCCCCCTTCAAATTTATCCAAAATAGCATTATTTCTGTGCAAATGTTTATGCTGAACTCAAATCAACAATTAGTTATTGAAGAAACTTACCTTTTTTGCTTTGAAAGTTCATAAAAAAAACGAACTATATCTTGCACGTTTTCTCTCCCGTAACTCTCACGAAGTCATGTAATTAACTGCAGAATGACGTTCTACGTAGGCAGCAATTTTGGTCGAATTTCGTCCTTTACGGCGATGTACTTCCTGTTTTGAAAGTAATCAGCGTAGTAACACAATTGCACATTACTTTAATTACTGGAAGTACATCGCCGGAAGTATCAGTAAATGAAGAAAAATCTGCCAAAATTCGATCACATGCGCAGTACGTCATTCTGCAGTTAATTACATGACTTCGTGAGGGTTACGGGAGAGAAAACGTGCAAGATATAGTTCTTTTTTTATGGACATTTAGATAAAAAAGGTAAGTTTCTTCAATAACTAACACTTCATTTGAGTTCAGCATATACATTTGCACAGAGAAAATACTATGTTGGATAAATTTGAAGGGGAAAAGCGACGGGACTTAAAACGAAAATTTACCATGTTTTTTCAGAATCGGCAACATTTAGTGTGAATATTGGCATAACAATTCTGCCGATATATTTTTTCTTCCAGAGATTTGATTTTAGTATTTTATTTCTGAGATGAGTAATTTTTCAGTATCTTTGTATTATTTTGAACTATTGCTCACTTCTTGCTTGATATACATGTTATTATAGACACACGTTTAGACTAAGTACCTAAATTGGTTTGTCACAATAAATCCCTGAAACTCGTAGTGACGCACCAATTCTAACAGTAAATAACAATAACTGATATCACGCGATATATAATCATAATCAACAGTTAAATCTATAATTGCCAATCTTCACTTGATGATGACCAGAAGATACTTAGTCGAAACGTAAGTTCTATAAAATATCTTTATCAACTAAGATAGGAGCAATAGTTCAAAATAATACCAAGATATTGAAAAATTACTAATCTCAGAAATAAAATACTAAATTTATGAGAAAGCCGAAACCATCGGACACTAAATATAAAAACGCCACATATACAGAGCTAATGACCTTCGTAGGTGGCGTAGTGGATATAGAAGTCAGTTACATTTTTATACATGTGATACTATCATCTAGTGGTCATGAGTTCAATCACTGTATCTAGTAGTGACGTGATAATTTCAGCAGGAACGCATAATAAATCATATCACTGCATGTAACAACACAATCAACCGATAAGAACCATATCAGTCAATAAATGGTCACCTGATGACCAAAGGTTTCGTGGTCGAAACGTTGTCTATAATAACATCTATATTAACCAAGTTAAAAACAATAGTTCGAAATAATACAATGATAGTGAGATTTAATTTACATTCTATAAAAAATCACATGACATAGGGAAGGCAATAGAACCATGGTAAGTGTGTTTACCCTGCTCCCCTGCTGAAACGAGCTGTGACACCAGGTCAGTTTTTAAAGAGGGGAAACGGTATGTGGACGCTCGGGCCACTAATCAAATATTACCCAGCCCTCGCATACGAGGTAACTGGGTGCAAAGCTAACTTAACCTGTCTAAACATGTCTTTCTAGTCGTACAGTCCCGCCAGGTGTCAGGTAAAGTATGGGAAAGATAGTAAAGAAAATTTAAACCTTTGTAAATGTAAACAGAAAAGTGGTTATGCATCAAACGATATAATAACAATAAAAATGTGTATTTATTTAAATATTTCCTGTCGTATTGGTAGTTGGAGAAACTACGTCGTGAGTTCATGAATGATTAATTAACTTAGTCGTTTCTTCCACTGCATCGCACTAGTCAAACATTTTATCAGTTGCCATCATTTTTTTAGACAAGGTGTACACTATTTGTTAAATTACAATGTAAGGCATATTTCACAATTTCAGTAGCAAATAGGTAGTAAAAATTCGGAAATGCTTGATATTCATGAAAATCTTTAAACTGCCCCACGAAAAACACGATCGAATTCAGAACTTGATTGGCGTGTGGCTAGTAATGCTAACTTCTAAAGACCAAGATACTACACAAATCCTAACAGCGATACATGTTTAGCTGGGTCAGTGGCCATAAACTCCAGTGTGAATCTACAAGGGTAATATGACTTGTAATAAAATTAACATATATCGAAAGTTTGAATTAACAATAATGAAATAATAAAACCGTTTCAATAAAGGTATATAAAACCGAATATCTCCGGTTGAATGTGGGGTGATAATAGACGTGTCTGAGACGAAAGAAATTAAAGAAGAATAAATATATACACGCACGCAAACGTTCTAACAAATACAAGGTCAGGGATAATTTTGAATTTCGGAAGCCTTTCAAAAATTGTTCATCGAAAGATTAAATAGAAGGCGATATAGACCAATTGTAAGAGTATTGTAAGAGTATTGTAAGAGTATTGTAAGAGTTAAAAACATTACAATTAAACTGTGCCTGTTCTTGTCTTTCTTTCTAATTCTCATGAACTTTCTAAAATAACTCCCTTTTATCTAATTAACTTTTCCTTATGTCGCATAGTTAATTTTTTTTTTTTAATAATATCACCCCGAGCAAGGCGGTAACGCCACTGATGTGCAGGGGGCTACATAATAGTGAAAAGATTGGAAAAGAGAAAGCCGGAAACCACATCCTAAACAGGGAACAAGGGATGAGCCTCTTAAACTGTTCAATACACGTGGGTGGAGTGTGAACCGGGCGATAGATAGATCTATCTACTCCAATTCATGATGTCATAAAATCATTGATTACGATTAAAGAGAAACATAATGATATCAATTCATTTACTTTTATGGTGAATTAATTTCCTTTATTCAGACTTAACTTAAGCAAATTGTAATTTATTTTTATTTTCTTCATCATTCAAAAATACAGGTTATATATGAGTCTTAATCATGGAAAAATTTATAAGGCGTGTAAGATCATAAGACTGAATTTTACCTATTCACTTAGCTGATATATTAAAAAGTGAATAAAAAAATTACGCACTAAATAATGTGTACCAGTTTTAACTTTATAATTCTCAGAAATACAATGTTTTCATATTTATTTCCAGTTGTTTTAAGCTTATTCTTGTGTTTATTGTAAAAAAAAGATGCACTTTTTTGCATATTTAGCAGAAGTCATGGAGTCCTGATATACAGCTGTCTTCTTCTAGAAAAAATTATAATAGCAGTTGATGATTACTGTTAGGATGGAAGAGTTATTACCTGTTATTATACAACTGAAGCAAACAGATCTTCCGCTAAATCTCACATGTCAATGTCCTGATATATTAACCTTCTTTTTACACAAATTCATGGAGGTATATAGCTTGGTATATTCGTGGTTATCTCAATCTTTTCTAGATTTTGTTTTAGATACAAGCTTCTCTTTATGTATTCTAATATTTTCAAAGATTTTACTTGGAAGAATATGTCTTTTAGGTTTGTTTCTTTGTAGCACTTTTTTCGCTTCAATTCTAAACAATTTGCCAAGATGTGGCATATTGTAAAGGCTTCATTGGATCTGCCTCTTTTGTTCCATTGGATGATTCTGTCAAACATTTATTTTAGAAGCTGTTTTAATTTTTTCTTGATCAAGGATTCTGATATCCGGCATCCATTGACTCCAAGACTTCAAATTCATTTTGTATTTGCTCTTCTTTATTTTTTGTTGTGTTGGTAGTCGGGGATTCTTTTTGTCGACATCCATGAATACTAAGGCTTTGGATTTGTTTTAAATGTGCTTTTCTTTTCTTTTGTCGTGATTTGTATATGGATTGTAGTGGACGTTATTGTTTGGTAGAAGTATTTTTTTATCTTTCATTTGGACTGGGATTGAACCCTCAGGTTTTTCTTTAACTGCTTATTCTATTTGTTCTTTGACATTGTTGTTCATTTGCTTGGAATTAGGAATGAATATTGTCATAGATTTTCTTTCTATTTCTTTGGGCTTTTCCTCCTTGTTGGGTAGTTTTACTAGGGTGACTTTGGGTGTTTTTATAGCTGGTTCGATCTCTTTTTATGAACTTAGGCCAGTCGTTTGGCCCTGATTGTAGTAGTTTCTTTACTAAGGCTTCATATTTATCTTGATTTGGCTGTTGTTTCTCTCGTACCCTGTGAGTGTGTTTTCCCTTTTATTTATCCCTCCACTATTCTACGGGCTTCAGGTAAGGAGATGTGTTTGGTGTGTTTCACGATCATAATTTCTTTTTTTTTTCTGAATGCGTCAAATTCTCTTACTTAGGAGGGGTGTTCTACTCCACAGTTTGCGCAATTAATTGCTTCCTTACATTCATTTGTATGATGGTCTGGGTCTATTTATCCACATTTAACACATGCCGTTCGTCCACGGCATCCATTCTCATGGTGGCCGAATTTTGGCAATTATATCATCGAAGAGGGTAAGGGATAGATTGTTCTACCCGTTCTATATTATACCCAATCTTTATATATTTTGGTATGTTAGGTGTGTTCAAACATAAGATATATATATTTATTTATTTATATTATTTTCCTTTCCTTTATATAGGTACTCTCTTCGCATCAATTACTTCTTGGTATTTTGTTTTGTTTTAATTTCCTCAATTGGGCATAATGTTAGTACCCTGTTTGGCACAACTATTTTAGAGAAATTTTATTTTTGATGACGTTAGGCTCTTTTTATCCCATCATGATATTTAGTCATTTCCAGGAGGGAGGTGGCATGTTTCTTCTTCACTACCTCTATTAGCAGTGTTACATTTCGGATACTCTTCACTTTTTTGTGAAGAGTATCAGAAACATTAGCGGATATTACTTTCTTTATCAGAAAAGGAGATAAATGGAGTCTCTTCCATAGATTCTAAGATTATGAATCTGGGAAAGCCTTCCATAATGTTATGGTCCTCCCCAGAGTCAGAATCTATATATGATCTCTCAATACATTTATTGAAATTTAATTTGCATGAGGGATTTTGTTTGTGTTTGCTGGCCATTGAAATTGTAATCTAATTCTTTGACTGTGCTAACCACCCACCTATCCATTTCGGAGCCGGCAAATGAGATCCGTCAAGACTGATTGTGTAGTCCCTCATCCGTCAAGGCGATAGGTTTTCGCCTTTACGGATCAGGGACTACACAATCAGTACACTCATCAGTCTGAGAGACCCAGAGCACCGATTAAATCCCCTTGTGCACCACCCGACGACATCGGTGCACAAGTGGATGCTTTGCATCCACGCCTGGGCTATTTAGTCTTAACGCTGACAATTGACTCTCAGCCAGCATTGCTTACTTATAAAAATTTGGAGCGTAAGTATTTTATTCGAATAGTTTTCAATAGGTAACTTTGTTTTTCTTTTTGGTGTTTTTTGTTTTTTTTTTTAAATTGTGTTTGGGAGTAGAAGTTAGAGCTTTACCTGACCAACTGATTGGTCGGATCGGGCCTCTCCGACCGCCCGCCTGCCTAGTATACGTAAGGGACAAAGTGGTGTGTTGTGTACTTAACCCCGACCTCCAAGTCTCTCAATCACTAGGATGCCGTCTACAGACATCACGGCTTGCCACCCACGGCCAACAGGTGACCCTATTGAGAGACTTTTACTTTCTGCAGGGAGACAGTCAGCGTGTTCTAAAGTCCCGCTGAGAGGGCAAGGCATTTTGAAGAAACAAATTTCTTTTCCTGAATTCATAGTTTAGAAGCTATTTTAAACAGAATTTGATACAAAATAATTTGTTGATTTCTCTTAGGGCTGAAGTCTTTTAAAATATCAACAATGTTGTTAATATATATTATTAAAATATATATATATATATATATATATATATAGTTATTCGAAGACAAATCTGTTTCACAGTATCTCAGCTCATCATTAAGGTTAGACATCCGATTGCTTTTATTGATAACCGACCGAATTAACATCAATCGGATATTCTACCCCTGAGCTATGAGCGCTCGGTAGAAGCAGGCACACGTTTAGCGTGTGATATCTCATGTAATTCCACTGGTCTTCCCACCAATAATTTAAGCGCGATACTAAACTGGCATTCAGGTTCATCTCTCTTTATCGTTCAAAATGTTGATTTTACCCGCACTGCTACTCTAACAGTTTCTTTTCTCGCGCTTCATGCCTGGGGAAATCTCTTCCGTTTGCTTGATTCTCTGATCACTACAATCTCCACAAATTTAAATGAAATATCAATTGCCATATTCTCTCTGTTTGGATCTCATTCTTCTTTAAAAATTTCTTCATTACTTCATGGGCAGAGTCATCTTTTTCACTGTACCCCTTTGCGTAGTAGTGGCGGCCTCGCTTTACTTGAGCTGAAAGTAATATTCTATCTATCTATCTATCTATCTATCTATGTGCGTGTGCGCACGTGTTAGTGTGTGTGTGTGTTTTTTTTTTTGTTTTTTGTTTTTGTTGGGGAGCTGAATGTGCGTGAAAATGCTTCTGTATATCTGCATTTCTCCATCCGAAGGCAGAAAAATTATACACTAAACACTTAAATCTATAGACGTTATTATCGCTCAGAAATTCGATATTCAAAAGAATTGTATTTATTGACATTAAATGTATTTATGTTAACTACAATATTATATTACACAACACGTCGATAGGAACCTGAAACATATTGGATTACGAAAAACAGTATGCAGGTTCATATGTACTGGATATTTTTTCGCAACCGATGTCACTATTCAGTAGAGGCAAGTAACGGAAATACACGGGATTCAAAAGAAAATAATTTTTCATTAATTTGGCTATTAAAATTGCATATAAAATATGTTCTTTTTCTTTCTTTGTATAATAATTTCACCCCAAGCAAATCAGTACAGCTACTAGTGTGCAGGGTTTACGGTGAGAGAAAATGAAAGAAAAAGAAAGGGGGAACAAATGACTTGGAATTTCTTAGAAAGGATAAAAGAAATATAGAAATCAAAAATATAGAAAATATATAAATATATAATATATATATATATATATATATATATATATATATATGTATATATATATATATATATATATATATATATAAGATAGAAGATGGCAATTGATAATTTTTCGTTTCACTCCCAGCAAAGTAGTACCGCCACTGATCTGCAGGGGGCTGCATAAGAGAGCAAAAGGCAGGAGGAGAGTGAAGAGAAAGACGAAGCATTTACGGGGTTGTCAGATAAATGTTAAGAGAAGGATGTGAACACAGGTGTGAAGACAGCTGCACAGGTAGAGAGAAAGGAAAAGGAAAAAGATACACGGGTTGATGTACAAAGGACGAGGAACGGACCGGTGTAAAGTGGTTAAGAGATGGGAATTGTCATTGTACTTAAATTCCTGGAAGTTATAACCATCAGGAAAAAAATATACGGAAGGGACTTCCACAAGAAAGAAGGACGAGAAAAGAAGATGATATAGAATAACTGTCGGCTGCATTTGGTAGGTTTAACTGTAAAATGGTGGAGCCTTGTTGTCAGTCTGTTTGCTTAAGTGAATCCTTGTGGAGAGGCCACCAGTGACTTAATTTCGTCAAAGCAGAATCCATAAAAATATTTGTAGAAGAGACAGAGGAAGTCACATCCAGCCGTGATAAATTGGCTGGAGTCGAGCCGCCAGGTCTGGACCGATCACATTATAGATTCTCCTTTGGAGCCTGTCGAGAACAATGAGATGAACAACAGAAACGCGTGATCAGATATGACAACACTATTCTATGCACGGTCGGATGGTTGATTTCCAAGATGGATTCAGGCGGAAAAATTTTTCCTGGCTTGACAGAGTGACCCACTTAAACTTTTGAAATTATATCTATCAGGGAAACAAGTATATGGAATGGAATTATACATGCAGGAATTTCAAGAAAAGAAACTGGCTGAGCAGAAGTGACGTTTACGTTTGAATATTTTGAAGGTAAAAATATGGAAAGTATTTGATAATCTAATAGTACAAGTAAATTCATATGGTCGAGCCGCCAAGGAATAAAGCTCGTCAGAGTAGAAACCGTGAAAATATTTGTAAAAATGACAGCGTAAAGCCACATCCTGTCGGAAAGAATGTTACTGAAGTCTACCAGCTTAATCGAGATTGATTACGTTGTAGATTCCCCTTTGGATTTTGTCAAGAACCCGGTGATTAATAGCAGGGACTACCGAGTTGTTATGACAACATTATTAAATGCACTAACGAATGTTAGATTTATAAAAGTGAAGTGCATGATGACTTGTAACGAAAATAAATAAAAAAACATCTCTAGGTCTGACACAGTAACCCAAACTTTTTGGCTTGTATTTAGCTATTGATTTCACTTGAGTTCAACTGAAAATTCGTATCTATGTAAACTTATTTATAAATGGAACTTTGTGTGTGTGTGTGTGTGTGTGTGTGTGTGTGTGTGCGCGCGCGCGAGTGTATCGAAAATCGATAATCGAAAAAATCGGGTTATAGAAGGAGTGGTCCGATTTTAATCAAATTTGATACACTCATAGATGAAGACATAAGAAACGATATTCAGAAGTTTCAAGGTTGCAGTTCTTACAATAGTGCAGAAAATTTGATATCGATACCAGGAAATCAAAATTTGACTTACATCCATTCATTTTTCTTTCAGTCTACGGTTTCGCTTTAACTGGAAACAACTATTGCTTTTTAGTCTTTTGTGCTAACGTCCAAAGCGTCTGAGCTCCAGGACTATGGATTAGCTTTAAAGCTTTCTTTACGCCCGATCAACGCCGGGCTATACTGCTAGTCTAATATATATTTCTACCACTATGTAAATTGTGTTTAACTAGTAAAAATTAGACATGTATTTGAAAAGGTAATTTTTATCGGTTCCCAATTATTCAGCAACTATGAAGCCACAATAATTTCCAAACTTGAAAAATATTGATTTTCTATCGTTTTATAGGGGACTATACTTTTCATATTATAAATATAGAGACAAATAGATTCCTGAGTTCTTAGCGAGTTTTCTGTAATATTTTTCATGCATACACAAAATACTGCGGAGGACAAATTATATTCTGGCAGTAAGACAAATTCAGCATGCCATAAGGAAACTTTAGAGAAATATGAGAGCCATTGTTTCCTCTGGCTTCAGTCTGAACGATTTGTTCTCTCTTAAGAATGACACTTCAATCGGTCATATCCGAAAGACGTAAGCGTTTGTAAATATCAACTTGCTTAATACCTATGACCCTCAATACTTCGTTGGTAAGTCATCATTTTTAACACGAGGAAATGATAGTTGTTATAATTTACACAGCGCTTTAAAAGTAAATCATTATATTACTGCCTCAAGAGATAATCAAAATAAATATTTCAGGACACCCTGTGAGGATCATACACTCTGAATTAGAGATTATTCTTCTCATTTATTAGAAAGCGTCATCGAATCTGTGACGCTACTGAATATCCATATGTCATAGAGGAAATATATAGGGCTATACTTTCAGACATGTTCGGTAAAAACACCAATATTTTAAAATTTTTCAAGCGTATCAGAAATACAAGCAAGAAAAATGAACTCAAATCTATCTAAACACTTTCTAGACTATCAAGGATACAAGGACAGATTTGAAAAGATAGGAACTAGTCAGTTCTACATTTTATACTACCTCCCTAGACGAATCTTCTAATGAAAAAATCCTTCGTTTCCGCATCCTCGAAATTAATGATGAGGGGTCTATGACGATGACATAGGTATTTATAGTTAGGATCAAAATAATCTTGAAAAAAGATCAACATTTCTTATCTTGAAATATTGCTGCCATATCTAGGCTAGTGTTTCCCAGTCCTCAATGTCTAACCTCAAAAAAGTTAAGACGTGCTTACGTGGTCTTGCTGGTGATAAATTATTCTCCTCCCTGCAAAACTGTTGTTGAGGAACATCCTATCCTTCCCCGTAATGGATATGATCCAGTCTATAAAAGACTGTGACTGGGGCATACGTCAGGATACGTCACTATACGGAAGCATACGTCATAGGCAGAGACATTTTCTACTTGATCGTTATTCCTGTTACTCTTCGTTGATTGTTCTTGTACGTCTATTGGTTTATTGTACTGTTGTATAATAAATCTCTTCTAATATATCTCCAGTATTAAGTGTTATTTTTACACTATTCTTTTCCCTGATATTCCTTCCCGGGATATATCAAAAACTTCTCCGACGGAAAAAACGTTACTAGCCTCTAACTACTCGCTATTACTACGGTAGATGTAGTTCGGTCCACCAACCCTTAACATCACATCTATTACACACCATGTCATAGTGGCATCACCCATTACAACGGATTGAACTCTTTCTACATCTCCTTATACTTCTCATCACAAGAGGAGAGCAGATCAAGAGATCAGAGTTCAGAGAGTGAGGGATCCGCAGGAGATCAGCATAGGCAGATCAGCGGAGAGCGATAGGCAGATATAGCCAAGACTGGTACCGTACGACTATTGCGAGTCCCAATTATAGTATTACTTCCTAACCCGTATTTATACGTTCTACTAACAAAGTTCCGCGTATTTTTATTTGTATTTTGCTGTGTTTATAATATATATTATTATATTTCTTATTTTGATTGTTGTTATATTATTTTTTGCTGGACCTCTTAACCGTATCCAGTGCTTACGGCCATATCACGCTGAATACACCGGTTCTCGCTCGATCACCGAAGTTGAGCATGGTCAGTACTTAGATGGGTGACCGCTTGGGATTACCAGGTGCTTTAAGCGTTTAGTGACGGATGTGCGTGCTTACGGCCATATCACGTTGAATATACCGGTTCTCGCTCGATCACCGAAGTTAAGCAACATTGAGCCTGGTAAGTACTTAGATGGGTGACCGCTTGGGAATGCCAGGTGCTGTAAGAGTTTATTGACAGATGCGTGTTGCGGTGCAGTGCATATCGGCTCGGAAAGAGAAATCGGTGAACCGAGTTCGAATTCCAGTCGAATACCCTGCATTCACTTAAGCACTGGTAACCTTGGGAAAGGTATTAATCCGTCCCTTCCCTCTAGTTATGGGTTAAATAACGGTAGGACATGGGGACCCTGCACTTAAAAACAAATCCCAATGAAACTTGATACTCGGAAAAGAAAAAGGTATTACTAGTCACAAAAAACTTATATAAAAAAACAGTAATAATTTGTTGAAAGAAAACGATATTACCAGCAATACATAAATAAAGTTTAGTTGGCAATAAATGACCTGCCGATGCTGATATGCCATAAAATCAAAACAACCAAACCAAATAACCGTATCCACGACACAACGTTATATTTTTTGGGGTAGAAAACAATGCAAATTATCCTAAAATTCATTTCTGCTGTGATATGTGCTCTGGCAAGACACAATTGAACTCGATATCTTCATTCCTCTTAATAGTTTTCAAGAATCAGTTAGACAAAATCACTGTTATCTTCCCTTTGATAATTACCCAGGATTGCTTATCATAAATTGAGCTGTAAGAAGGGTGGCTAGCTCAACGAATATCAATGGGCACCTCGAGATGGTGGAATGGTTAGAAGATTGTCTCGTGCGGATGAAGCCTGTGGGTCCGTGACGAGGACCATACTCTTTCAAACCCTTTGTGCTATAGAATAACAAATAAATTGTAGTAACTAACAGTCACCCTATTACTTTAAACATGTCAGAAATCGAAAAAAGGATAAGACATGTAAATAGAAGCGAAAATATTATCGCAATCAATATACTGATCTTTCACAGTATTTCTATAAAAAATGGGAGAGAAGGTACCAATAGAAAGAGCAGTAACACTGGAGTCGAGAAATCTATTTTCCTTAAAAATTGTTTTATACAAAATATATTTCGCCTGATAATAGTAACCAGCTGCTCGGTTAATGAATCTTGAATCTTTTCTGATACGAAAACGGCTTAAAATAACCATTACTATTATTAAGATTTGGTGACAGTATGAAACATAAGCGGTGTTTCAACCTGATCCAGTTTTCCAGTCAGTATAAAAACTAATATTACTCAGGCCAGGGATTGAATCACGTTCGGATTTCAAAGAGTTTCAGGATATAAATCATATAAATCTCTAATCTGAAGTTTACACAGATTGACAGGCATTTGAAGAAGCCCAAATAACAAAACAGTTCAAACGTGGTAATAGTAACAGAGATAATAACGTTAGTCCAATAGTATTCGAAATAATTTGGGATACATTGGAAAAAATGTTCATCAAATTTTCTAAATGGAAATGACGTGATTTGAAGGTAACGAATTGTTTTAATAGAAAACCAATGATAAAAATTTGAAGCATAAATTTCCCTGGCCATTTTAAAGAAAAATATAAGAACTCTAAGAACTGAAACCACTTTTCGATATAAATTTGATTTTCTTTGACCTTGCCAGTTGGTTGGTAGATACAAACGGAGAGATGTCAAATTTTGGATTGATACAAATTCTCTTAACAGACGAGCATGTAGGCAATTAATTGGTCATGTTCCTGCTTCGTGTCTGCATGTGCGTTTGTTTTCAAATGTATTTTAGGAAAACGTTTCTACGATTCCAATTTCTGATGGACGTCAGCTGTGGGTGACATTTCACTGGGTCGCTTATATTTGCTTTACGCATTCCATGCATTTACTTAATAAAGAAAATAGACTTCGGTAGTTAAAACGAAAGGAACAGAAATCGGAGGGAATTAGACTTTGTAATGTTTTCTTCATATTTCTAATGCAGAATTTCCCGTTTGTTATTTACCGTATATCCAAATGCATCAGGCTGTAGAACACGAGTGCACACACACACACACACACACACACACACACACACACACACACATATATATATATATATATATATATATATATATATATATATATATAAAGGATGATTGTACGTGGATTGCTGGAATGTTCTAAGCCAGTCCACTTCAGAAAATTTTACCAAATAATAAAATATCAATATTTCCCAGAATATTTCGGCAAAACATCGTATATATGATAAGTATATTGACCTTCTATATTTACGACATATATACTCTAAAAGCGAAATACATAAGTGGCACATATTTCTTATTACACACACACACACACACACACACACACACACACACATATATATATATATATATATATATATATATATATATATATAATAGATACTTCCGTTACCTTCGAAGTATGAGGGACCAGCAATTCAAATCCAGGTAGGAAACAGCCAGCAGTCAAGTAGCAAATGGATTTGTTAAATAGGGGCAGAATGACAGAGTACCATCTACAAAATTCTCTAAACAGAGAATTTCTATGTAGAGTGATCTGACGTCGCCTAATAAAAATCTTAAAGTTTTAACATCAGAGGTGTGCATCTCCGAGATTGTTGTCTGTTAAGATCGAAGTGGACAGCCTGTCCTGCTATTCAACACATACATGGTGTAAAGAATTTCCTAACGGTATTTGGACGTAAGGAAAGATAATGAACAAGTGTTTAATTCGAACTCGGTTCTCTGACTTCTCATTCTGAGTTGCTCTCCTTATAAAATATGTATGTTTGTAAGTATGTATATATTCATATATGTATGAGTCCTAATGGTTCCATCGTATATAGCTGTCCACTGCAAATAAATAATTAAAATCCAATATTAAGTTTTCTTTACTGGATCAGATACGAACCTACATTTCAACAGCCTACACACACACACACACACACACACACACACACACACACACACACAGAGAGAGAGAGAGAGAGAGAAAAAGAGAGAGAGATATGAATAGAGTACATAAATAACAAGTAGAAAAATGTGTCGTTAATCTACCCTGTTTCAGTCATGACAAGCTTCTTCAGAGATTTAATAAGGACAAATGATTTAAAAATCAGAGAGATAGTATTTTTAAATGATGGATACTTTCAAAGGTCAAATACGTGTCTCATTTAAAAATACTGTCTCTCGGATTTTTAAATCATTCGACATTTTATATATCTGAAGAAGCAGGTTATAAACGAAACATGTTAGATTAAAGACAGTTATATATAAGGAATTAACTATATAACTATATATATATATATTGGCGTATGATACACCATACGCTAAAAAACTTCTTCTGCCGAGTACCCATAGCTCAGAAGTAGACTCGCCAACTGACGCTAATTCGGTCGGGTTTCAATCTTGGGTTAAAAAGCAATCGGATGTCTAGCCGTACTGATGAGATGTGATACAGCGAAACAGATCTGGCTGCGGATAACTATTTACGCTCTCACACCCTGATTGAGCACTCTGGAAGAATAGTAGACTTTGAAAAAACATTTGCTACTCTAACACCGACGCATCGCTCGTTCAGTAATGAATTTGAGCATTCTGGCTTTTGGCGTATGATACATCATACGCTAAAAAACGTCTGCCACCTTCTACTGAGCGACCATAGCTCAGCGGTAGAATCGCCGACTGACGCTAATTCGGTCGGGTTCCAATCCTGGTTTTGAAAGCAATCAGATCTCTAGACTTACTGATGAGCTGTGAAACAGATTCGTCTGCGGATAACTATATATATATATATATATATATATATATATATATATATACACGCTTATGGCTCTCGGCGTGTATCTACTCTTCATCATCGGTTACGATACGATGCAGAAAAAACTTTTTTTTCTCTGACGTTGAAATAGTTGTTCACCAGTGACAAGACGCCGTTCAAAGTTTCTCGGCTTAAACTCGTACGGCACCTAATGTAATTGATTTTCACGCATTCTTAATGCTTTGAAACATTTTTAAACTGTTGTGTAATCAATTCTTAATGATTCTGCTATTTCAGCTTGCGAATGACATGAATCTTCATAGAGTAATGCCCCCAATTCTTCGTCTTCAAACTTTTCGGTATATTTGTTTTTTTATTTTTTTTTATTTTAAGCATCAAGATATAGTTTTTTCAACATATTTTATTTATGAAGCGTCTAAACCAATCTTTGCATCTTGTTTCCGACAGAATATGATCACGTCTCAAGAAGAATTCTTCAGGTTTCTTTTTTTCTGCGAAAGATATTTTCCAAAATCATTCTATTAACGCTCTATCCTTATTTTTATATCAAGCACTTTATAATAAAAAATCTGCTTGCCTAAAATTATTCTCCACCAGTAAATTACTGATAAAAAACAATAGAAATTCACCGATAAAAAAGCAGGTAATGTACGGAGAGCTATAATACTCTATGTTCTGCAGTGATATGATATTAACAAAATGCACATGAACTGTTAAGTCAATCACTTTATTGATCCCGTTAGGGTAAAATTTTCTCCTTCTGTTTTCCATGCGCAAAAGACACAATTCGTAACATTTAATAGCTAACAGTTTTAATCATTTGTGTGTCTCTGATCCATTTCTTCCTTTGAACTATAGTATGTCATTCATTTGTGGATTGAACCATGGATTAAACTCAAAATTATGTGGGATCATGACATGTTTTAAACAACGTAGTCTTCTAATAGTCATGTATCAAAGATCAAATCTAGTAGATTATTATCAAGCAATACGTCTAATATCGGAAAGAGCCTCAAAAGTATATATATATACATATATATATTTAAGTCTTATTTTTAAAAAAAGACAGTAAAGCCAATAAGACTCAATGGGTTCCGGGGTTTGGAAAAATGAGAAACAGAAACATTAATAATGAGCATGAGGAGAAAAGAGTAATTAAGGCAGGAAATACCGATTGACATTGCATTTAATTTTTTTTAGATAAATGTTGGCAGAAAAGTATTGGGCAGGAAGTTAGATTCAACAGAAAAATCTCTTAACACAGAACTTACGATTGCACAAGCTCAACTGTAATTTATGAAACCACAACGCCAGTCTCGCATTGCTATTGAATTCAAAAAGATTTGTTACACTAGCGAAGAGCTCATCCAAATAATTACCTTAAGATTATTAAAAAAAAGACAGACAGGTAATCTCATTGGAGTGCGAATGTGACAAGCTGAGATGCTAAATCAGGACCTAGCGAGATTAGCTTGCTCACTATTACACTACATATGAGTGTCTGTTTTTGATACCTTTCTACTGTGTTTTCAAAATACAACTTATTTCCATTAAACCCATCGCTTAAAACGATTACTTCGCTATAATATTGAATTCAAAAAGACTAGTTAAACTAGCGAAGAGCTCATTCAAATAATTACTGACAGGTAATCTCATTGCCTTGCGAATGTGACAAGATGTGCTGCTAAATCAGGACCTATATTTCTGTTTATTTTATTTTATTAAAGACCTACCCTTGCCGAAATACTGTAAATTTTAACAGCCAATTGTAAAAGAATAATAATTTTTCCTCTTGAAAGGTCCATTAATCATCACGTTTTTTATTACATTCTATTTCATCTTCTTGTCAAGTTACACTTTTTTATTTTGAACTTTTTTTGACGGCGCTTTTCTCTATGAATACATTATTCTTTTCGTAATATTCCTCGTATATTATATCTTATATGTCTTTTTCATGTTTTTTTAAAGATATATATGTTTTTTGCATCGAAAACTGTTTTTCGTTTTGCGCAATTATCTTTTTCATCTTCTGCATTCATGCATCTACCTTTTCATTTCTTGTATTTATTACATGCATTGCTCTCTTCATGAGAATGAAGAATTCCCTAACATTATCCAGTTCTGTGGCACTTTTTAAAATAAGAAATAAAAAGTGCCGAACTTCTTTCATTTCAACCACCACGAAAGCGGCAAAGTCTGTCGTGTTTCCTCTTACACCTACGCTTTCAAAATTCTTCCTTTCTATGTATAATTCTTCTCGCAACTCTTAAAAAATTCTTGGAATTATTGTCGCTTCAGAAGAAAATAAAATAAGCTTCGAGCATAGCTATTCCGTATATAAACTAGTGAAATCTATAACAATATTCTCCATAGAATAACCAGTCCATCTCATGTAAAGAACCCATACATCCTTATCGAAAAACTAACGGAAATGAAAATGACCGACAAAGGGAATGCCAGTGTAGATATAAAATACCTGTACACCAATGTTCCAGCTAAAAATTGCATGAATATCCTAAAAAAGCATCTAAAACAATCAAGGAGAGAACTGTCTCTACCAACAGCTAAAATAATAAAAAAATCGTTTTATCACCAATCAGTGCTACTTCACATATAGAAATGATTGTTACAAACAAAAATTGTGGATTGATGGCACTCGCTGCTGAGCTTGAAAAGGATATCCAATCTTTTGTGGACTGGGGTAAGAAATGGCACGTGAATTTTAATACTTCAAAAACGAAGCTGCTATCTATTAACAATTACAGACATCGCTCCTACCCCCCATTAGCATGAATAAGGTTAATCTCCCTGAAAGCAAAACACTACGCCTCCTAGTGAAATTACAATATCGAATCTATAGCTGAATCGGCTGCTAATAAGGTCAGTTCTCTGTATAGGGCCAAGAAGTTTTTGCCGTCCGAATCCATCCTGCACATATTACAAAGCTACCATCGGCCCGTGCATTGAATACTGCTGCAATATCTGTTCGGGTGACCCTGCTATCCACCTAGGAGGCCTTGACAAAATCAAACTGAGAATCTGTAATGTGATCGAATACGACTTGGCAGCTCAGATACTGTCACTTTCTCACCGGCGTATATGGCTTCCCTGTGTCTCTTCTACAAATATTTTCACATCTTCTTCTCCGATGAACTTAGTTCACTGAGGCACCCTATCTATGAACTTACTAGAGCCACAGTACTAGCAAATAGATCCCACTCTTTTATTGTGAAACCAATAAAATATAAACACTACTCTACAGCTTCATTGCTCGCACTTTCCGCCTGTGGAATTCTCTCCCGTTTACTTGTTTCCCTGACAGCTACAATCTCCAAGAATTTAAATATAAAATCAATAGTCATCTCCTAACTCAGTGACTCGATTCCTTTTTCTCATGCCCTTTTTTCAGTCCACTTCACTCTCATCAGTATTCTCATTCTTCTCTTACCCACTTCCTTATACCCCCTATAACCTGTCCCTCTTTCTCAATACTTTCTCTCCATGTAACTCCCTGCGCACAAGCAGTAATAAACTTCATTATTTGGGGCGATATGATTATAAAAAAATAATATATATGTCTTTAGTTATAATTTCTAGAATTCGGTCCTTTCCCAAATATTTTAACCAAAAATGTAACATTACTTCCGTTATATTAATAATGCTCTACTTATATATCCTTGTGATATGCCTTGTGGTGCAGTTGCTATCGGCTCGGAACGAGAATCATGGAGCAGCGTACGAATTCTAGCAGAATTTCTTGCATTCGCTTACGCACAAATAACCTTCAGAAAAATATTAATCCTTCGCTTCCCTACTGTTATGGACGGAAATGGTTCTATAGCCTTACCAGGCATCTAGTCTACCTCAGAAAATAATGGCAACTTACTGCCCAGTCAGTCATGTCTCTTTTGAGACATAATCGCTCAAAGTATGGAATTTAACTGACTGATTGACTGATATTGATTTACCGGACCCAGCAGATCAAAGTCTACGGCTATATCGTGTTGAATACACCAGTTTCCATCCGATCACCGAAGATAAACAATATCGAGCCTGGTCAGAAGTTAATGGGTGACTATTTGGGAATACTAGGTACTTTAAACGTAAGGACCAAGAATGGTCCACCGGTCCTACAGGTTTGAGGGTTGGGTACAGGGCTAACAACCCTACCCCGCAAAAAACAGTTTGTTACAGAAACAGCAACAAAAACTTGCTGCCCTATGCATCATCTGGGTGTGATGGATAAATGATGATGATGATAGCAGATCAACTAAACCATGTTCAACACACAATTTCATTCACATACGAAACTAAAGAAGAAAATGTTTTACCCTTCCTAGTTATCAATCTTAAACGCTTTAACGAAAGTTTAAAATTTGGTGTCCATCGGAAATCAACCAAATAAAATAAGCTAATACGTTTCTATTATCATCATTACAACAAAATAAAATCCACCATAATCGGATTCTACATAGTATATAGCTTACGGCCATATCACGTTGAGTACACCGGTTCTCGCTCGATCACCGAAGTTAAGCAAATGTCTATATATATATATATATATATATATATATATATATATATATATATATATATCTGTGTGTGTGCGTGCGTGGGTGCGTGTGGGTGCGTGTGGGTGCGTGTGTGTGTGTGTGTGTGTGTGTGTGTGTGTGTGCGTGCGTGCGTGTGTGTGTGTGTGTGTGTGTGTGTGTGTGTGCGTGTGTGCGAGGGAGTGCGTGTTTTCAGTTTTTCCAAAATCAATATAAAACCTACAAGCCGTGTAGGGAGATGATAAATGAACAATTAACTTTAGTCATTATTATACGCTAACAAATTTAGTATCAAGGTGGAATCGAAATTAACCACAGAATCAGCTACACTGGAGACAGTTTTGCGAAAAACTGAAAAATACTGCAAATAGAAAACATAAACCTGAAAACTCGAGTCATGTTCTTAAACAAAGTCGTGAGATCAAGGCTTTCATTTTAATAACATGCAAGGCGCCAAATCGGTTCAGAAACGTCTAAAAAGCCAGTTGTATATAGATCAATGGTTAAAAACGTTTTAAGATAGGAAAGTTCTTTTTTTGAACATTGTAAACTGGCAAAGAGAATTAGTAAGAAAGAATGTAATAAATAGTAGAATTTGTCGTTCTGAGCCAATATCAACTGTACCAAAACGCGTATTATCAACCACTTAAAAAAAAAGCATAGTACAGAAACCACAATCAATACAGGAAAGAATGATAAAAGTAAAATAACTTGAAAATCTTATTTAACTGAAAATTTGCTTTAATAGAAAGGGTCAAAAAATTTCAAACGAAAGCAGTACTGGCTACCCGATCAATGAATGCCAAATATTTCCTTTTAGGGAAAAAGCTCTTATTATTATTACGTTTAACAATATGCATCTTGTGATACCAATCACTGTAAATGAACGAGTATTTGCTTTAATAGGTTGTCCTCCAGAAATACCTACTGAAAATCTTCCCTTCATCTCGGAGTTCAATACCCTGCTTTTGAATGTGTGCCCGTTGAGGGGGAAACAGTTAAAAATTCAAATTTTAAAATGAATGAAACACTTAATTTTTAAATCATGTTGAATTTAAAGTAACGCATAAAATTTTATGAATTTATTTTATTCTTTCAAATTCGCTTAAAAATGTTTCTAAAATTTATTTCTTCAAAATGGCAAACAGTTCGAGTTCAAGTTTTCTGAATTGGGGTTTTCACAGAAATTTTTATTTGAAGAACCCAATTCAGTTGAAGCAACTACAGTGTTTGCGATTGAATACATCTATTTTCTTTCTGAATTGGAAGTTCGGCCCAAATCGATATTTTGTCCGGAATCGAACTTGTAATCCGAATAAGAATTAGGGTGAATTGAGGAATTCAGAGTTATTTTTCCAAAAATATAATTGTTATTTTATACGCTGGACCAGAGGCCCCTTTAATTTTACCTTAAATGCTCAATTTGTCCTACGCAGGAGCTTGCTGAAATGTCTTCACGAAGTTCGCCTTGATGTTAATTTGAAATATTAACAAACAGTGATAAAATTCTATGAAATTACAATCAGCCTATTTAAGCAGTGAGTGCAGTGAAGGTTACATTTAACTATTTCTACGATAAAAGTTTGGAACCTAAATGCCAATTCGTTAAAAAACATTATTTTCAAATATGAATCTATTGTTACGTTCAGTTTTGATTTTATACCTATGATCACCGAATATAATTCTTATTCCACCCAATGTAGAGAGCTATGAGTGTAATAAAAGGCAAGAAATAGAGTTCATTAGGATATCATGGAAAGATAATGGTTAAGCGGATACTTTTATATGGCAATATTGTAGCTATTTGGAAAGCGTCCGCCAGGGATTCTGTTTTAAAAACAGCAGTCCTTGGGAAGAAGCTGCCTGGGAAACAACAGTATGTTTAAGTTGTGTAACGACTAGCAATATAGAAAATGGAATCAAATTCGACCTAGGTCAGTTGGGTTCTCTTCCCACTAATTCCAGGAACATATCTATTCTCTCTACAAGTATAAGTAAGCTAGTACAGCAGATATAATCTTTAGCATTGCTAAGACCCAGGTCTATGAGAAAAATAACAATGAATACAAAATCACGGAAAAGGCAACACGAAACCACTTCACGGAATTATTTTTTCATGCAATTCAAATTTTTATTGCATATGTAATGCTACCAAAGATGTGCGTTGTGGTGCAGTTGATATCGACTCAGAACGAAAAACCGGGGTGCCGAGTTCAAATTCCGGTTGAATTCTTTGCATTCACTTATTCACAAATACCCTCGAGGAAGTTATTAATTCGTTTTTCCCTCCACTTATGGGATAAATAATAGGAGAGACTGGGTTCTATAGCCTTAGCTGTCAACCACTCTACAGCTGAAAGTAATGGCAATCTGCTGCGGTATAAACAGCCAAGTCTCTTTCGAGACATTATCGCCCAAAGCGTGTAGCACGTATGGCACTTAACTGACTGAATGCTACCAACGTTTCGCCACAGAAGTTTAAACAGACAAAAGCATAATGTATATAACAAAATAACACGCATTTTTTTTTACTTCTAAAAGTGCTAATAACAAATTTACAAAAGGTAGAAAGAATTTTTTTTACTTTCTTTCTTTAAAAACTCTTTTCACAATATTTCAACCGACTGATTTATACAATTTTCGCTATTTTTTCTCACAATTAGATAACTGTATTAACAAGTTGGCTATCATTGAGCAATTATTTGGATTTTAATCATCATGTTAATATCTTCTTCATCTATGAATGTTTAGCTCTTCAGCATAATTCAGTGCATCAATCTTCAGTATTTGACAAACATTTGAAAACTGAAGCATTTTTTAATCCTTTTACAATATCTAATGTTTTAATGGCAGAATGTCCTAAATATTTCCTATGTTTTTATCGCACATGAAAAAGAAAAGACAAGTCATGTTTTCTAAGGCTAAGCTTTAGAGATATCAGTTTAACTGTAATTTTAAAATGACACTAGAAAACAAGGAGATATAATTACAGAAGATTTGTTTGAAACTGTCTCATTCAAAGAAAACATATAGTAAACAAAAGCACTGAAGTCTGAGATGAAAATAACATTTGTCTAGTATAAAAATAAGCACAAACTATGTTATTATCTCTGCTCTGGCTAGTTACTTAGCGTAGCTTAGATATGTCTTCTTGTATGTGCTGGTGTCCCTCCAGGATGTAGGCGATCATGGCCTTCCACATCTTTCTATTCCTTGTAGTTATTAACACCCTTTCTCCTGTTACTCCTCATAAATCATTCTCAGCCATCCATTTGTTCAAGTCCATGAAGTTTTCTTGCGTTGCTTTCTCCTGTATTTTCTTCCCTTTTATCTGTCCTGTGAGTATCAGATTCTCCATGCACTCTTTCCACATTATATATCCCAGAAAATTCACCTTTCGTTTCTTGATGTGAAATACTAGTTTCATTTTTGCTTCCATCCGTTCCAAAAACTTCGTCGTTGCTTAGATGTTCGGTCCATGGTATCCTCACCCTCCTTCGGTAGAAGCACATTCGATTGCTTCCAGTTTTTCCCTTGTCTTTGATCAGATTTTCCAGCATTCGACGCCATAATGATGTAGAGACATTATATAACAAGCAACTACTCTTTTCTTTGTTTCCAGCGAAATCTTCCTGTCTCACATGACTCAACTCAACTCCTGGAAAAGGCCTTCCGATCTGTTTCCACTGTTACAATACTTCCCATCTATTTAAATTTCTATGTTTGCTTGATCGTAGTATCCCCGATGTGTAGTTGTCCTTTTGAGCTCCTCTTGTTACTAATGACCATGTATTCAGTTTTCTTGTAGTTTATATATAGTACTTTCATTCCGCTTTTTAAACTATTTCCTGTAGAAGGTCCTCTTTCAGTGTCAGCTATTAGCACTAAGCTAGAATGCAAGGGGCGCCAGCTGAGAAATTAAATAACAATAGTAATTGACCTAGCGAGATTAGCTTGCTAACTATTACACTACACAGGAGTGTCTATTTCTCATATTTTTCTACTTTTAATATGTTTTCAAAAATAATTATTTACATTGAACCCGTGTCTTAAAACAATTACTTCACTATTCATAATTTTCTAAAACTATAAATTGATTAGTGAATGACATAAATGAGATGTTTTCAAACCTTATAAAAGTGAGTTGAAAACCTTGAAAATCTGCAATATTTTTCATTTATTATGAATTTAAATTAGTTTTATATTAGTATGTCAACATTTTGTTTCCACATCTGGTTTTTCGTGCTTTTTGCCTTTAATGGCGTCACCCTTACGTAAATTTTTCCCTTCTCTGTATTTGCCTTTAATCCTCTAGCTTGTATCGATATCATGTAATACTTCCATCGAAAATATCTCCTTTACATATAATGATTTTTACGGACCGAGAGCACGTTTCTCTTTTAGTGACGAACGTTCATCCAAAAATGATGGAGATAAGAACTGAAAAATTTATCTGAGAACACTTACTCTCATTTTCGTCTAAAATGAAACGAACCACACTAAATGATTTTGTTAAAGTTATCTTCCGTTTAAAAAGAATATTACAAAAATAAAAAAAAACAGTCTAAGTTAGCATAAATGTGAATGACCGATGATTGTAAAAAGTTACTGCTTTTAATTACAGCTAATATAACGCACTGACTACTGCTTGCATCAGTCAGTCAGTTAAATGCCATACATGATACACGCTTGGGCGATCATGTCTCAAAAGAGACATGAGTGACTGGGCAGAAGATTATCCCGCAGTAGGTTGCCATTGCTTTCTGCGGTAGACTGGTTGCCGACCAAGGCTATAGAACCCAATATGTCTTGTTATTTAACCCATAATTGGAAGGAAAAGACGGATTAATATCTTTCCCAAGGGTATTTGCGCGTAAGTGAATACAATGGATTCAACTGGAATTCGAACTCGGCTCCCCTGTTTCTTGTTCCGAGCCGATATCCACTGTACCACAACGCACATCCGCAGACAAAAAGGGGAATTCATATTACAAAGTAAATCCATTGCAAATAACTGATCCTCCTTCAGTCAGTTAAGTGCCATACGTAAAACACGCTTGGGCGATCATGTCTCGAAAGAGATATGACTGACTGGGCAGAATATTACCCCGCAGTAGGTTGCCATTGCTTTCTGCGGTAGAGTGGTTGCGGACCAAGGCTATAGAACCCAATCTGTCCTGTTATTTAACCCATAACTGGAAGGAAAAGACGGATTAATACCTTTCCCAAGGGTATTTGCGCGTAAGTGAATGCAATGGAATTCGAAATCGGCTCTCCGATTTCTCGTTCCGAGTCGATATCCACTGCGCCACAACGCCACAACGCACATTTATTGCCACTGCTTGCATCACGTGGCAATAAATATAATAAAAATAATGCACTAAAATAAGTAACAAGGTCATCATTTTAAGTTCTCTGAATTCTCTAGCACCATTTCGAATTTATCATTTTATTGTAACAATTTTAGCCGATATTAACAGTTTAACTGTTAGAAAGTTGTGCATTTATTAATTTTTTAATCATTTCATCCCTAGCAATGCGGGACTGCCACTACTGAGCAAGAAGTTACAGTGAGAGAAAAACAACAGTGTACAGGGTGTATTTAGGAAAAGATAAAAGATGAACTGTATTCAAGACAATAGAAGATGGCAATTGACGCTGCATAGCTATCACGATAGCAAGTAAACAGAACGTGATTTCTACAGACTAAAATACAAGAAAATAAACTCTTTGAGTTGAAATGGCGGTAATATTTAACTATTCCAACGGTAAAAGGGTGGGTTCTAATTGCCAACCTAGTGGCTGACTCGATTTCATGTGGTTGCGGCATCAGAGAAAAAAGCTCAACAGAACTGTTGCCACGACTATATTGGTCGTGTGAATAGAATCATATTAGGTCTCCCCAAACAACGTCCTCTTTAATACTAAATATTCAAGCAGGTTGGATTTTAATTAGAATAGTGCATTTAATTGCCCATTAAGTAGGTCAGGTAAACCTGGCAGATGAGTTAAAGAAAATCGAGCTAGCTATGACAGATAGTTCCAAAATCATCAACAGGCAAAAAACGTTCTCTTTTTCATCATCATTTCAAATCTATATGTAGATTTCAGTTGTCTCATTTGACAACCCTTTTTAAAAAGAGTTTTTCTAACAACTCTTGCGGTATCTTTCTCGGTTTTACTTTGAATGGTTACCTTCGTTCCGCTTAAATTTATCACAGAAAACAATAACAACGCTGATTTTAAAATTTCTCATTCTCCCTAGGTTATTTAACTGTATCAACTACGTCTGTTAGAAGCAGAGTTTAATGCATTCTCCTCTGCATTCATAGTGACACAAACACCTGCTCGCTTGTATCTTTATTTCAATAACTTTCAAAGTTTCGCAAACGAATGTCTTAACTTACAAAGTTAAGATGCACCGGGGGCTAAGAGTCGATTCATCATTCAGGTAAAAATTTTCATGCGTGTTAATCATTCTTCGCCCACCCCAAAATCTCGATGTCGCTTAGTATTTTTTTATTACATTGATAGTCACCTTTAACGAAGTTACAGGTCTAAGAATCTCTAAATACAGAGGATTACAGTGTAAGAAGCACCATCCCAAAGACGTAGATAATGCTTTCGCAAAGTGACACCTGAAGTGAAGTGTATATATATATATATATATATATATATATATATATATATATATATAGGAAAGAATATTAAAAAGTTTTGAATTTAAAAATGTATTTTTGGACAGTATTTGTTTATTTTTATTATTCTATTTTTATATTTCAGACCACCCTCGGTCTTTCATCAGAAACAAGTTTCTGACTTGTTTTCGGTACTTCATCAGAAACAAGTTTCTGACTTGTTTCTGATGAAGGACAGAGGGCGGTCTGAAATATAAAATAGAATAATAAAAATAAACAAATACTGTCCAAAAATACATTTTAAATTCAATCCTTTTTAATATTTTTCCTATACATATTAAGACAGTATACGGGGATCATCACTGTTATATATATATATATATATATATATATATATATATATATATATATATATATATAAGTAAATATTTTCAGATAGAATAGATCTGTAAACGAACAATATACATAATAAATAAAGACAAAAAGAAAACACATCATAGCCGATGGTTCTTCTTCTTTTTTGGAAAATGCAAGTTTATTTCGTAAATTTTAGAAAAGAAAGAATGAAGAATTGTATTTTTCTTTTTAGACAAGACTAAAATGTTTTTGAAATTTTAAATTATTTTAAATTTAACAAACGGTCACGAATATTCAGCATTTATCTGAAAAGTCTACGTAGGTTAGGGAGGACACTAAGTGACATGGTTTAATGTCTAATAAACAAAAGTGAGTAAAAGATATTTTTGAAATTTTTGTGAAAATTAATATCTAAATTATTTAAGTTCAGGATTTATGTCATTTATTTTAAACGTAACATGAAGTTACAAAATTAATTGTTTTCCATTTAATTTTTAACATTTTGATAGGCTTTATGTTGGCTTTGAAAGTAGTACATCTTTGAGGAATGAAGTTATTTAAAACATAGGGATGCAGATTTATATTCGGATGAGATCTGATAGCGGTACTTTCAAGTACCTTTTCTGCTAATATATCAATTTCTGTTTTAATATTTGTTTAATTCATTAGATCAACATTATGGTTCAATTTATTCGTATGTATAACTAATGGCCTTGATAAATTGTTGTGCTTTATTTACCTTTTCATAGATACGTTTCCTTTAATTTATGGCAGTTTTCCCAGTATATTGTGAAAAGCAGTTCTTTGTATTTATTTTATATATACCTGCTTGAAAATTATTATTTGTCATCGCTATTTTTAGTTCTGGCCGTATCTTTAATAGTTTTAGCTGTAGTTGTAATTATTTTTATGTTGTTAATTTTCAATAAATTGTTTTTGGAGAGTTGATTTTATAGACTTAGGAAGTAATGTTACACGTCTGCTTTTATCTAGATCTTTTCATTGTTATTAATAGTATTTTTGCTGTTGCATATTTTGAATGCCGTTCACTTAACATCGTGGATGATATAAGAAGGTTTTGGAAGTTTCTGAAAATGGTTTTTATGTATATTTTTTCATTTGGGTAAGTATTTGGGGCTTTAGATTTTAGTGTTCTTAAATAGTATCCTATAATTATTCCAGATTTTATCATGTTATCTTGGTGGTAATAAAGATTAAAAAAATATTCTTGTTAGTTGGAAGTTCGTTATTATTTCTATGCTGTGTGAGATCTGTGATAAAACTCACATTCAAATGTGTAATATATTGTGGGTTCGACCATAATAAGTTTTTTGACAAGACAGAGTAAGATTATTTTTATTAATAAATTAATAGTGATTCATCTATGTATCTGAATTAAGAATTTTGTAGTGGGAAATTTTTGAATGAACCACTTTACATGAATTCTAGTAATAGACAAGCCAAATAAGCAATATAAGAGACGTCATCGGTAAACAAAATTTTTGTCGATGAAAATTGTTATTGAAAGTGAAAAAAAACATTGATAAGTGGTGAATGGCAGATTCTTACGATTTTATGTTTAGGAATATCGTTACATATATACACTCAAACAAACACAAACACATTTATTCTTTAGATTAAGAAATGAAATTTAATAATTACGGAAGGTCTGCTGAAAATGTGAGAAAAATAATAAAATAAAATAAAAACTAAATGTCAAATAAATTGAATACAATATCAGATAGATTACATTTATAACTGGCGACTTTACAGCTAGACATTTAATCATAAGTTGGAGACATGTTTATTTAGTCGATGCTAATTCGAGTGATAATAAACTTTTATGAGTTAGATCACCTTATATCCCCACTAATATATAGAAGTAATAGCCGTTAAGGAATCGATTCAAGAAAAATAATTTTACAATTGGTATGCACAGAGAACAAGTGAAGTCATAACTTTCCCAATGGTATGTGTGCGTAAATGAAGATAACGAACCCGACAGAAGTTGGAATACGACTCTTCATCTTCCACTACCAAGCCCATATCAATTGCACCATCTATACAACCAAGCTCACAACACATGATAATCTTAAGCGGTCACAAAGTTAAGTATTGCACAGTTTAGATGTTGCTAACCTTCGTTCATCGCAAGAAAACTATTGATGTGGCTGTGAACCACTTATTCATTAATAAGGCAATGTGGATATCGGCTCGGAACGAGAAATCGGGGAGCCGAGTTCGAATTCCATTAATTGAATTCATTGCATTCACTTACGCTCAAGTACCCTTGGGAAAAGTATTAATCCGTCTATTCCTTCCAGTTATGGGTTAAATAACAGGACAGATTGGGTTCTATACAACCAGTCTACCGCAGAAAGCAATGGCAACCTACTGCAGGATAATCTTCTGCCCAGTCAGTCATGTCTCTTTTGAGACATGATCGCCCAAGCGTGTATCACGTATGGCATTTAACTGACTGACTGATGCAAGCAGTAGTCAGTGCGTTATATTAGCTGTAATTAAAAGCAGTAACTTTTTACAATCATCGGTCATTCACATTTATGCTAACTTAGACTGTTATTTGCAATGGATTTACATTGTAATATGAATTCCCCTTTTTGTCTGCGGATGTGCGTTGTGGTACAGTGGATATCGGCTCGGAACAAGAAACAGGGGAGCCGAGTTCGAATTCCAGTTGAATCCATTGTATTCACTTACGCGTAAATACCCTTGGGAAAGGTATTAATCCGTCTTTTCCTTCCAGTTATGGGTTAAATAGCAGGACAGATTGGGTTCTATAGCCTTGGTCGGCAACCAGTCTACCGCAGAAAGCAATGGCAACCTACTGTGGGATAATCTTCTGCCCAGTCAGTCATGTCACTTTCGAGACATGATCGCCCAAGCGTGTATCACGTATGACACTTAACTGACTGAAAGGTACTGCCTGAAAAACAAATCCATGAGAAATACGACCGTTTAAAATGAGTAGTTCTTTAAATCCTCCTATTTACCATATTTAATACCTAACCATTGTTATTTGGTTCGATCAACAAAGCCTATGAAACGATTTGATTAACTTGTCATCATCTTTTTGCAGGTTATTTAAAGTCAGAAAATATTTTTAGATAGTAAGAAATTTATTTTAAAGATTATAATGATTTAGTGATACATAAATTGGGCAAAATATATGAATCGATATTTTTTCCGAAAAATCAGTCAGCTTAGTGCCATACGTGATACACGCTTGGGTGATCATGTCTCAAAAGAGACATGACTGACTGGGCAGAGTATTCCGCAGTAGGTTTCCATTGCATTCTGCGGTAGACTGGTTGCCAGTCAAGGCTAAAGAATCCAGTCTGTCCTATTATTTAACCCATAACTGGAAGGAAGAGACGGATTAATACCTTTTGCGATGGTATTTATGCGTAAGTGAATGTAAGGAATTCAACTGGATTTGGAACTCTGCTCCACGAATTCTCCTGCACGTAAAATAACGACCCAAACTTGAAATAAAACACTACGATTTCATAACTCTCTGCAATTCCAGTCCTTTGTAGATTTTAGAAAAACATTTCAGTTCTCTCTACTAAACATTCTTCTACCAATCATTGATAGAAATTAGTTTGGTAGTTTGTGTGCTGTTTTACTCTGAAACGGTTACATTTAGTCAAATTTTCTAAGCCTTTTTTCCGCATTACCCTAAAAGATTTAACTACCTCTTTCTTCTTCAAAATATGTCCTTTTGTTGCTTATTAGTCGAGTGCTGTCGAGCTCTTAGCTGTCAGTGAATTTGTGAACAAATTTTCGGCGCTCTACGCCCGCCCTCGTCAGGTTGATGACAAAAGTTCTCGATTGATAGTTCGTTCTATTTGCCGGTTAGCTAGAATACGTCTTCTTCTGTTTTCTTTTTATTTACGTTACAGGAATATTTATCTTTTTTTCTTCCTCTTTCTCTCTTCCTGTTCCATCTTCCTTATCTTTTCTTTTCTTCCCTTTCTCTTACTTTCTTCCTTCCTCTTTTTTCTTTCCCTTCCTCTTTCTATATATATATATTTCTTCCTCTTCCCTTCTTTTCTCTCTCTTTCTCGTGTTGTAGGGGAGAAAATTGTATTTTGTTTCTCGTGGTGGACAGACTAAAGGGTGTTGTACATTACTTATGGGGCAGGTGTGGCGGAGGAAATTGGGTGTCTGTGTATTTATATAATACATATTCTTATGCTATAGTTATTGCGTTAAAAGGAGGAGTTTAAAATGAGGAGTGTAGAAATTAGATGGTGTTGGAAAATTATCTAAACTTATTTATAAATGGAACTTTGTATGTGTGTCTGTGTGTCCGTTACCTATAGACTCCGAAACGGTTGAACCGAGTTTCTTGAAAATTTACACAGTTGTCCTTTAAGCGTGTGCGAGTGTACCTTAGCTAGGTCTTGTGTCAAGGTACCCCCGATAAATATCGAAAATCGATAATCGAAAAAATTGGGTTATAGAAGGAGTGGCCCGATTTTAATCAAATTTGATACACTCATAGACAAAGACATAAGAAACGAAATTCAGAAATTCCAAGGTTGCAGTTCTTACAATAGTGCAGTAAATTGATTATATATATATATATATATATATATATATATATATATATATATATATATATATGAAAGGCAAGATGTTTTGTGTGTGTGTCTGTTTATCTCCCAGTTTTTCTGTATTTTTTCAGCCCTTTTATTTTAGTTTTTGCTTCGGGTTTGGCGCTAAGTATGTATAATTGTATTTTTTTATCTCATCCATGATACCATTTACTCAGAGGACTTATTTAACCTTCAAAATTCTGTTTACGAAGAAAAAAACTCATTTGGTATCGATACCAGGAAATCAAAATTTGACTTACATCCATTCATTTTTCTTTCACTCTACGGCTTCGCTTTAGCTAGAGACAACTATTGCATTTTAGTCTTTCGTGCCAACGTTCAAAGAGTCTGAGCTCCAGGACCATGGATTGTTTTTAAAGCTTTCATTACAACCGAGCAACGCCGGACTACACTGCTAGTGAAATTATAAAATAGAGTTGTTTCCTTTTTTGTTTTCATTTATAAAAACATTAAGATACAGCTGAAAACAACAAATTTCAAAATTATAAATGACACGTGAAATGTATTAAACAAGACTACAGAAAATCGAGAAAATACTTAATCTGAGGATAAGTAAATATTTACTTCCTTTAAAATAAGGTCAATTATCCTTTTAATATTTCAGGAATTTTAGTCATTTCTTTTAATCATATCGCCACAAGCAAAGCATTTCATTGCCACTGTTTTGCAGGGTGTTACATAGGAGGAAAATTATAAAAAGAGTGACTGGTTATAAGGGGTGTCATGAAGTGGGTAAGAGAAGGATAAAAATACTGATGCGACTGGGGTGGATGGGAAAAGGAGCAGGAGAGAAACGATGCAGATTAGTGAGATAGATATCTATTGACTTTTAAATTCTTGGAGATTATAGCTGTCGGGAAAGCAAGGATATGGAAGGGAATTCTACAGGCAGGAATTGTGAGAAAAGAAGCTGATGGAGTAGAATTTGCGATTACAATTGGTTTCAGAGTAAAAGGATGGGATCTATTTGCTAATATTTTAATAAGCAAAATCTTTCTGTAATGATGTTGAACCTATACGATGTCCAAGAATCTCCTAAGAAAGAAGGTTATAGAAATCTGTTATAGATTTCGTATAAAAGCGAATGCTAAGAAGTGCAGATTATGAGGGTATAAAAGGTTAACCCTATAAAAAGATTAAGATAGTATTGTCCGGAAAGATATTGATTTCGGAATTTGTTACTCAATGTACCAATTTGTGGGAATAATTTCTTCGCGTGAAATTTACTTCTTACTGATGAAATACGAAGGGAATGATGTGTGGTTCACCGTAGTGTACGCAGCGTAGCAGGTTTTAGGTGTCACAGTTTAAACTAAGGAATGTAGCTCATCAGAACATTTTCTATGGAAATAGAGATTTGATGGCATTGTTGTCAAAACGGAATCATTGACAGAACACGAGACTGGATAGCTGGGCTTGCAATCAAATTACTCCAAAAAGTTCACACTGAAAATATTATACAAAGACTTGAAAGGTTACGCTAGGGAAAACGAATGGCACAAGCCTTTATAAGTAGCGCTATAAATGAAATCAGAATAAATTACAATAGGAAAATTTGGTGCGTTAAAGAGTTTTGTTTTCGAATTGATGGAAAATATGGAAAGGGAAAGAGGAGATGGTAGTTAACTCCTTCGAAATATGTACAATAAACATTATGAATACGTTTTTGAAAAGCAAAGAAGCTGCAAATATTTAAGGTAAAGACAATCAGAAAAAAAAAAGTAAATTGTTTAATAATTAATAAGAAATACAGTACCTTTAAATTTAAAAAAAATCCGTTAGAGAATGGTACTTTAAAAATTTAATTTAACTTTAAAATTTTTATAAACCAAATAAGTCATGTAAAAATATATTTTAATAAGGTTGAAGACATAATAACCATATTAAGGGTAAAAATATAAGTACGGTTTCTAATTTCTCCAAAAAAGCGAAAATGACATGTTTCTGAACGCTCATGAATAATCTTCACGTAGTTGAAAAATGATTCATGTGAAAAACACAAAGTGTTATAATTCAATGTCTGTTAAGGTAAAAGTAAACGCGTAATATTAAAATATATATATATATATATTGATAAATGAATATTGTTAAATTTGTGATCAGATTGTTACGGTTTGTGAGTAGACGTACACTACCGGCCATAATTATTTGGCCACCTCGGTTTTTTAAAATAAATGATGCATTTCATACTATTTTTAGTATTTATTTCCAAGTGGATAATTCTAAATGAAAATAGAATAGTTCTTTTGTCATTATTACTTTGTAAAATTTTACAAGGTAAGAAACCAAAGATGAACTCGTCCAAATCAGCCTAAATTTTCTTTATTTTTTTATTGATGAAACTGCAATTTTTATGAATTCATTTGATGCACATGTTATTGCGAAGTATTAACAGCTATTCACTTGGCAATAAACACTAAATAATAGTATGAAATACATCATTATATTAAAACATCGGGAGACTTAATAATTATGGCCAGTAGTGTATATCCTCAAATACAAGTGGTAATGAATTTAATCGTTTTCTTTTGATTTTCCAGCAAATCTGCGGTCGTGTATGTTGGCGTGAGAAAGTAATTAGAAAGAAACCTGGGAGTATATAGTTATAATCTGATCAAATTCAAAAGCAATCTTGAAAAATTTCTTTATTAATATTATGTTGTGTGTAACAGAAATAGTTGTGTAAATAATCACAAACAACGGAAATAATTAAATGAAATATACTACCGGAGACTAGTATGTACAACAGAGTTATTAGTAGAGTTCAGGAACAATCGTTTAGTAAAGTAATAAGACGTAGAGTCTGTGTATAGGCACACTTCCGGTTCGCTACCGGAAGTACTCGACTGACTTGGTATCGAGTTGAACAGCTAAAGCAATGCAACGTACAACGCTCAACGCCGAGGTCCTTCTACTACCACTTTATATAGTGATAGGAACAGTCCATTATTATAACAAAGGTGGAGAGCGCCCTAACAATTAATAAATTACTTTCTATTTTTATAAGTATGGTATATTGCTGAAGGATTTTATATTAAAAACAATGACATCCTTGCTTTTGTATATAAACACGGGCAAAAAACAAAAATTTCTAGGCATGACTTGATAAAGTTCTACGGAGTACGAAATGCGTCGGCTAACAATGGCATTTCCCTTTTGTAGTTTGTTTTGTTTCTTTAAAGATATACTCTATCTTAAAATTATTTACACTAACGTACACATACACTCATTCACACACACACACACACAGACATAAACACACACACACACACACATATATATATATATATATATATATATATATATAGAGAGAGAGAGAGAGAGAGAGAGTACGATAAACGAATGAAATTAGCCTTTAGTATTTTTGATCTTCAAACGACAAAGATAAACACAGAATTCTTTCAGAGAAAGATAAGAACGAGGGAATTATCGCGAGAAGATGTTAGCAATCAGAACTGAGTACAATGCAAATATTTAATCTACCAGCTTCTCCTGAAGATACTACCGATTCTGCAAGCGTAACATCAAATGAAATATTCTGATTATTTGAAAATGCGAAGCACAAAACGCAACCGCTTCAATTCGATAAAAGGAGTAGCACTAGCATTTACGCAGAGTGAACAATAAAAGGAGAGTACAAAGGCAACATAATTCCCCTCAGAGTAACCTTGACGTCTATCGCCTATCATATTGATATACAATAGAGAAAGTTATTTTCGAAAATGTCGATAGAATGCTTAACTTAAAATTTAGATAGAAATCAACGATGCTAACAAAGAGATTGTAAAATTTCAACTCAACAAACGACCATCTTGAAAAAACACATCAACAATTTTTTATTTTTTTATACTCCTTATCAACTAAAAACGCAACAAATTAATTTATGTGTCGTTTGAAGATGTTCTATTGTTGAGCTTAATCATTCAATTATCTTTGTTAGCATCGCCTTTGTTAGCATCGCCGATCTGTTTTTCTTCTTCTTGCTTACCAGGATGTGCATCTTGTTGCATTGGATATCGGCTCGAAACGAGAAATCAGAAAGCCGAGTTCGAATTCCAGTTGAATTCATTGCATTCATTTATGCGCAAATACCATTACGAAATCTATTAATCTGCTGCTTCTTCCACGAACTATGGGTTAAATAGCAGGAACGATTTGGATTCTATAAGCTTAGTTAGCAAACAGTCTTCCTCAGAAAGTAATGGCAACATATTCTGGGAAAATATTCTGCTTTTTTGACACATGATCACGTGTAACATGTGACTAACTGACCTTATCAACTACTCTTTATTATTTTTCATGCAATAAAATCACGTTATACTTTAAATTTATAGCATAAGTAAACGAGATTATTGAGAAGTCGCAAAGAAGAGGAAATGATGAATGTTATGAGAATATATAGGACAGATATCGGCCGACAATCGATTTGAATATAATTTCAATCTTCTGAACCGAAAATGCAACGTCAATCACCATCTGTCATTTGAAATCCTGTTTTTATTGTTCTTTATCCTTTTTAACGTTTTCTCCGTTTCTGCCACTCTCAGTAAACCATCGCATCTTAATGTCTTTGTCGCCATGATTTGCGTGAAATGAATAAAACATATATATATTAAAGACAGGTATCATCATTGGAGATAAATAATTTTAATCATTTTAATATAAGCAAGACAATACAGCCGCTAAGACGCAAGGGATTACTGATTGTGTGAAAATATAAAAAAAAACATGAAGATGGCAAATAATAAAGAAAAAGGAATTCGGAAGGCAGAAGACTACGATTGACATTATATTTAAATATTTAAAAGCAAGGACCCATGAGAAATTATCCACGAGCGATAAGTTCGAAAGAAGAAACTATTAGCATAGACCATATGGTTTCATCTATGTATTTCAATAGTAAAATGATTAAACTTTACTGCCAATCTTGTATTGCGCTAAAATTTAGAAAGACTAAAAGAATGTTAATCTTATAACGAGAGCTTGGAATTCATCTAACAAAAATAATAATGTAGTGAAAAGTCTTCTTCTTATATGACGTAGAATGTATTACCGATATTTTGAAGACAAACCGCAAAATCTACAAAGGTCAATGAAGAGAATAAAATAACTAGTATAAGAGAAAAATTGTACATATGCTTTAGAGACGAGATTTAGAAAATAACTACAAGAAAAGCAACTGAACTGAAGATGAGGGTCTCACTTAAAAAGAGAAAGAATTGAAAACAGGTTACTTCATAGATGTCTGTTGGTTAGAAAATCTGAAATCAGATAGTTGTATAGAAAAAATAAACGATCTGGCTGATGAAAAAGCAAGGATTAGCATAGCCACTTTTTTTTCTGAAAAGATTTGAGAAGATTAGGATTCGTATTTGCCGAAGTGAAAAACAAACCAAAAAACTGTCTGAAATTAAATTAAATAATTTGAAAGAAAAGTAGAAAAAATACAGAGAAACTCATCATTGAATTGACGTTTGTTTATCATTTTATTTGTTTGGGTGGAAGAAACCTCTTTTTTTAACGAGGTTCATGCGTTTACGAATTAAAGTTGTGCTGTGTATTGTGAGCTTTTATATTCAGTAAACGTCTTTTGTATTGCAAGTAATTTGCTTCGATTGCACATTAGAACTTATCACAACATTAATCTATCATTGTTGTTTTTCAGGCTAACTTCATGTAATAGCAATAGACAACCCAGAATAAACGATAGACAGGTCTACTGAATATATATATATATATATATATATATATATATATATTAAACATATCAGATTAAATAAATTGCAATATTATGTTTGCTCATTTTTAACAATATCCGTTCATATTCACGGATAATCTTTTGCGTATTGTTTTTTTTTTTTAATCATTTCACCCCGAGCAAGGCGGAAATGCCACTGATGTGCAGGGTCTACATAACTGTAAAAAGATTAATTAGAAAAGAGTGACGAGTACAAACTGGTTAGAAAGGAGCAATAAAAAGCTGAGAAAGCAGGTGCAATGACAGATGCATAGGTGGAGAGAAAGGGAAGGTTATACGGGAGTGGGAAGAGAGCTAGAGTCCAATGGTTAGTAGATGACTATTGACTTTGCATTTAAATTTACTTGAAAGATGTCAGAAATGAGCTGTAACGTTGACAGATGTTATCATTCATTTCTCAAGGTACCCAAGTACTTTCAACCTCTTTCCGAGATCATCTTCAGGAGTGTGAGTTATGGTAACAAAAAATAACCGCTAAACTGCATTGCTAAACATTTCTGTACATTTTATACTCATGTTTATATGTGTTGGTATTGGGATTCAAATAATCTCACGATATCTCAATAGTAGATTACCTTCCCTATTTGTGTAAATTATCTTTTGATAATTTTTGCGTATTGAAGAAATTGTGGTTAAGTTCTTCTATGTATTTTCTATATATAAATATATTTACCTGTATATTTGTATAACGACGTTGTATTATGTATGTATTTTAATATAGCTCTTTTGTGTATGTGTGTGTGTGTATGTGTACACTTATGTATATATGTGATAGTCTTAATTTTGTGTATACGCGTATATTTCTGGTCTTCATGAGTGGCTATATGCGAGAGTGTATATATACATATGAAATATTATTTATATGTAGCTAGATAGGTGAATATGGATATATAAATGTACCTATATATACATATATGTGTGTGTGTGTGTGCATGTGTGTGTATGTGTATGTTTGTGTGTGTGTGTGTGTGTGTGTGTGTGTGTGTGTGTGTGTGTGTATTTTTTATGCACGTTTCATTAAATAATATACACAAGTTTTGTCGATTTATATTATGTAAATTTTTTCATATCGTCTGATAATCATAATAGTATTATCGTTGAAGGAGAAAAGAAAATCACAATATTGATACATGTTTTTATTTAAACTATTCTGAGCTCTCAGCTTACATCAGCCATTATCAAAAATGACAATGGTGTTGGTTGGAACGAGCATTTCCCGTACGAACGATATATGTATCTATATATGTGTGCGTATGTATCCATATGAATAAGTATATGTATATATGCGCAATCTGTATGTATGTATATATGTGTATAAATACTTTTTAAATATTATAATATCATGGTCATGTTTTAATACTGGTTGACCATAACATTACAACAACAAAAAATTCCACAATGAAAAATTTTCACGTTCTAATGAACGCTAAGCATAACTGTCAACCGATACATTCGAAGTAAAAGAAAAATTTTCAGTAAATTTTGGCAACACAGTTTTGCGGTTAATTTTGTTACGAAAACTGAAACCCCTGAAGATGATCTCGGAAGGAGATTGAAACTTCTTGGAAACATTGATAAATGTAAAATAAAAAAGTAACTTTTACAGCGTGCATTTTAGATCTTTCAGTCATAATACACAAAATGATAAAGGTAAATGTTGGCGACTAAACTACGGGAATGAAACCTGGATTTTATATGAGAAGTGATGGTGGCAACTTCTTTACACACTGTGCACCATTTCCCGATAATCTTCTTCTTCTATGTGCCCTGTCCCTTCAGGACGTAGGCGATCGTGGCTTTCCGCGTTTCCCTATCCCTAGTGGCTCTGAGCACGCCTTCTCCTGTTACACCATGCAAGCCTCGTTCTGTCATCCACCTGATTAGGTCTTTCAAATATGTTATCCGTTGCTTTCCCCTGTCTCTTTTTCCTTCCATCTGGCCTGTTAGTCTCAGGTTCTCCAAGCCCTTCTTCATCACTGCGTTTCCCTGGAACTTCAGCTGTTTCTTCCTGGTGTTCAGATTTAATTTCCTTTTCGTTTCCATCATTTCTAAGACCTCATCATTGCTCACATGCCCGATCCATCATATCCGCAGCATTCTTCTGTAGAACCACATTTCAGTTGCTTCAAGTTTTTCCTTCATCTTTGATGGTATTGTTTGGACTGATTCTACACATGTCTTCACCATTAATCTTTTTTAACGTCTGAAATGTTAACCACCCCTATACGTAAAAAGCATTGGGATACTATGCGATAGGTAAATAAAGAAATATATATGTGTCTGTGTATTTATAAAAAAAATTCAGATATAAATAAATATGTCTGGATAGAGAATATTAAAAATAGCAATGACAAAAACGGAAAACCTTTTATATCAACTTGTATTGTTCCTTGTTGTAACGTAGGGAATATCTTTCTGTGGTCAAATCCGAATCAGGGAAATCTGTGAAATATTCCAAAATCTCTCAAAATAATGAATGGTACGGCAAATAATAGAGTACGCTACGTGACGAAGGTTTTGGGTAAATTAAACAAAAGTGTTTTAATTTTCGTTTTATTACTAATGATTATTTATCTACTAATATATTATTTTATTAATTTATTATTTTATTAATTCAAGAATTCATATATTATTATTTTTTAAACTATTAGTTTTCTTTTAATTAAACAAAAATTATGACGTGCATAAATATGTTTTCTTCAGGAAGAAAGACTTTCTTAAGAAAGGAGAACTTTTTAAATCATTTTACTATAAACAAACCAGTAAAACGCCTAAGATGCAACAGATTATTGTGTTTCAGAGAATATGAAAAAGCATCACTATTAACGAGAGAGAACAATAAAAGTTAAGGAATGAAGAAAACAGAAGATGACAATGAACATTGCTCTTAAGTTTCTGAAAATTAAAGTTGACTTGAACTCTGAAGAAATTCCTATAGGAGAGAAGAACAAACTAATATCATAGAATTTACGGTTACATCTAAAAATTTCAAATCTAAAATGACCGGATATTACTGCCAATCTTGTGGTACGCTTAAATTCATAAACTTAAGTACGTTAGAAGGAAGTTAATCGGAACAGTTACTATAAAAGAATTAATAGAAAGCGCACAGTGAAGCATCGTTAAGGCAATGAGAAAGTGACTGAAGCCGAGATGCTCAGTCAGGACTAATAACATTGCAGATTCTTATTTTTATTTGATAAAGAATCTCTAAATACATCACAGAAAGACAATAACAGATTCAGTATCAGTGTTCAAATCATGGACGAGAGGTAGACTTCCAAATATGTAAGATAAATTCTGACGATAATTTTGTATAATAGAAATTAATTCCAAATCTAGGCAAAGTATAAAAAATAGGAATATTTCGTCAAAAACAAAGAAAAGATCCCTGAACTTTTATGTAATATCAGCTTTCATATATGACAGTGAATTATAAAAATCCCATCAAAGATGACAAAAAAAATTGAAGCAACTTGAATGCGCTCCTAGAGAAGGATGCTGAGAATACCATGGACTGACCATATGAGCAACGACGAAGTTTTAGAGAACATTGAAATAAAAACTACACTTATGCATAACATCAAGAAGAAACATTAGATATGTTTCGTTTACGTAATTTTGAAAGTGATGAGAGCAAATCTTATGCACAGAACGGATTGTAGGAAAGATGAAGAGAGGAAAACTTTGCATAATCTATCGAGCTGGCTGGAGTAAATAAAAGACAGGTAAATGTTTAGCAGAGATGTAAAAAATAATAGAAATTTTGATGAGCTATGAAGAAAGAAAGAAAAGAAGAAGAAGAAGAAGAAGAAGAAGAAGAAACAAACAAACAAACAAACAAACAAACAAACAAACAAACAAACAAACAAACAAACAAACGAACAACAAACAACAAACAAATAGCTATAAGAAATGCTGTATCTTCGGTTAGACTGATTGCAAACTTCATCTGTGGTATACTTAGCCAGGATAAAGTATTCGTCAAAGTAGCAATCGTAATTAACCGCAATAAAGAGAAACATGTAAGATGTACAGCAGTACGTCTTAGCGATGGATATAGATCTGCAATCAAAGAAATGACAAGTGGGATAAAAGTTACTGCCTTCCTAGAAATCGTCAACCCAAAGAGAAAAGTAGAGTAAAATTGTGCTCTAGTCTCTTCAACATTAATATTATTCAGAAATATTTTGGAAAAATAGAATTAACAAGATTTCAGTTTTAATGCAAATTGTATATTCATGCAAGGAAAGTTCAATAATATTATTCAAAATTTACTATTTCCCAACTTGCTTAAGAAATGTCTGTCATTTATAACGAGCGTTTGTTTATTGGTTAAATTTTCACTCTGAATGTAAAAATCAAACCCATTTTGTCTCATCATTTCACGTTTTCTCAGTCCAGATAATTTCTATTTTGCTTAAAATAGGCCAAAATTCCTAATTAGCAGAGCTATGCCGCGGCTTAAATAAGCGAGGGACATCACTGAAACACTTTATTTCATGTTAAAATGATTTCTCATTTAAACAGAATTAACTAAATAACATTCTAAATTAATTCCAAACTGTTTTAGTTCGGATAATCTGAAATGAAAACGCTTGATTCTATAAGAGACATTTCACAGAAAAATGCCCTTGTTCCCTCAATGTTCTTAGTTTGTTAAAACATTAATATTTTAATTTCTTATCTAGTTTTCATAGAAGAAGCTCTTTAGAAGTCATTCAAGGACAGTGATTTTAGTTTTTTTTAGTAGTTTTTATTTTAAGCCTGAAGCCGACGAAATATTTTATCATATCATTCAAAATTTATAGAAGTCTGGTATTGTCTTGCATTCTTACAAGCTTAAAAACATTGAGACATGTGTGTTGTTATGGAGCTTGGTGAGTGTATTTAAGACTAGCAAGATTAAAATTTTGTTAATGAGCGCTTAAAATAGCAGCCAAATACATGATAGGCGTAGCCAACGTTTCTTACCAATCCCCATCATCAGCAACATCTTGTCGGACCTAAAAGTGAGTTGTTCGCTTTTTAGTAATTTCCTTATGTGCTCATCAAAATCATTACTTCATGAGTATAATATTTAACATGAAGGTGATTCCCTATATTCTGATGAATTTTTTTTCTGAACTGAAAATGCCGAAAACTTATTCTTTATTTCATTTGGATACTTTTCCCTTCATAATAAATTATTCTAATGAGAAAAAGGTTGATTCTACTTGGACCTGGTATTAAATGGGTATTTGGGCCCAATTTTAGGAAAATAGAAATTATCTGAACTGAGAAAGCCTTATTTGATGAGTTAAAACAGAATTGATTTTCAGATTCAGCGGGAAAATCTATACCAGAAATATGTACCCTTTCTCATATAACATTTACAACATTTGCATTGAAGAAATATGTCTACCGTGTAATTTGTTCAAGAATATGAAAGCTTGTGTTAATCAAATAAATTTTTATATAATTTATATTTATTCGCAAATTAATGCTTATATTGTAATTTATTCGCAGACCAAATCTTGAGATTAAACAGATTATTATCAATATTTTATTTAATATGGATAGATAACTGTTAAAGTTTTAAGTAAGGGAGACATTACAAGCAAATATATATTAACAATCAAAAAAATCAGACACAAATTTCTAGGATTAATAATCAAAAGAAAATGCCTGAAAAATCTAAAATTTAAAAGACTTGTTGATAACAAGTAAAGTATTCAAAAGAGTGAGATATTTGCTTGATGTTATTGTAGGATGACAGATAGAAATTCATTATAAAATGTGTCATAAGCTAAAACAAAAAAAGACAAGAAGTTGGAGAAAACAATAAAGACCTACTTTTTGAAAAAATATGGAAAATAAATTATAAGTTAAGACTTAAAAATTATTTCACTGTATACACACACACAAACACATACACAAACACACTCGTGTGTGTGTGTGTGTGTGTGTGTGTGTGTGTGTGTGTGTGTGTGTGTGAATTGGGTAAGTAAAGAACAGGTAGTAAATGTTTCTTTAATCTAACATCTTTCACTTTATTTAGCTTCGTCCGAGTTATGTTAATGTTGTGGATCTGGGATTAGACCCAATACATGCACAACGCGGAGTAATACGGTAGAAAACGCGATATATTGAAGAGAAATGTGTACAGAGAATGTTACTAGAACGGCTTACAATACGGTTAGTAGAATACGAGAGAATGCAAGATAATACGAGACATGAGGCTTGGCAATGTTACCCTCAGGACTAGATCGCTGGGATACATTACTGTTACACTACAGTGCTACTATACTCCGTTACTCTGTAGTCCAATAATGACGACTACTATAAATATTCTTAGGAAGAGTCCATATTAGTGTAAACAAGAAAGGTGCCCCAACAGTTAATAAGACACAGATTTAAATAAAATAAACCGAGAAACAGTTTGTTGATTAATCCTTATTTAATTGGTCAGATGTGTCACATGTAGTAAAGCAATAGATGTTCATTTTCAATTATAAGAAACCTATGCCTGTTGATATATATGTCTGCCACCTATAATAAAAGCAATAGATGTTTATTTTAAATTCAAGAGTGTATGAATACCTGTTTAAATGTGCGCATGTACGTGTCAACTGTAATTAAACGATGGATGATTTTTTGATTATGTGAATGAGAAGAATCATGTGTTGCTTAAATTATTAAAGTGTGTGTTTATAAGTTAGTTACGTAAAAAATGTGTTCAAATGATAAAACAAAATATATTTCCGTTCAAGATTGTAGCGAAATAGTGTATAAAAGTAAGGAGTGATGGACGATCTTCTTTTATTAAATTATGTGTATGATAGAATCCTGGATGCTTAAATGTATGAATGTGTGCGTTTGAGGTTGGTAAGATAGCATGTGTGTGAATAATAAAAAGTACATTTCCTTTTAAATTTGCAGAGAAATAATATATACAAGTATCAAGCAAACTTATATAAGTAAATAAATAAACAAATTTTAAAATAAGTACTTAACGGTTGGAATCTTTCATAAAATAATATATGAAAATATACTACTATCTATATATTGTTAAATATGTTGCAATATTATAATTAATCATATTAATATATATATATATATATATATATATTAATTTATTATATCATTCCAATATCACAATTTTAATTATATTAATGTACTATACTATATATTATATTTAACTTTAGAAACACTAATGTATATATATTACATTTTTGGGTAAAATAAAACTTTTATCAGTTTAAAAATTTTAATGAGATTTTTATATGAGTTTTATGATTACTAATTTATAAAACTAGAGAAAACTATTGAAATATTTAGAATATTACAAAAACATGTATAAACTATACATATATAACTCACATATCCATATATATCAACATGTTTCCTTAAAAAAGACCGACAAGTAAGTTTTTTTTTTAATTTTTGATTTAATTTTTCCAGTATTCTTACATGTTTCTGCAGTAAATAAAAAGTGAAAAACGTTTCATAATTTTTGATTTTCCAAGTGCTTTTAGCCACTTCACTGACCATTTTCAAGGATAGTATTTTCTTTATGTCATTACGATGTCCCTTTGTTTTAAATGTAATTTTTGTACTTTTTGTGTTTTTTGAAAAAGGAGTGTTGTATAAAACTATCACGTGATGCGCCCGGCTGGACATCGAGTGAGCATCTGTTTAAAAAAAAAAATTTCGGAAATCCATTTCCACTGTTAATCATTTTGAGATTGATGATAAACGAAAATTGTTTGATATATAATACTTCTCTTGTAGCAAAGTGTCTTTGATATTGTGTTTCAAACATTATTTTTGTATGTTCAACCAAAATATTTTTAAAGGATTCTTGTATAGTATAGGTTAATAAATCTTTTTATTGCACTATTATCATTATTAGATAGGTGGCATGTAAGATGTCTACTCTGAGAAGTGGTAGTATGGCTAATATAGGTAATTGATTTATGATAAGAAACACAATCTTGTAAAGGGAATTGAAAGTCATGCATTACATACATTTATACATTTGGAATTGACAATAGATAAAGTAATTTATAAGCAATATTAAGAAAAATATTAAAATATATATTGATAAGGAAATCATAAAGAGAAAATGTAACTATAATAAAGATTAACATGAAATAAAATATATTAAGAAAATATTTATTATAGAATGCATTGCATAGAAAGAAAAATATTATAATGCTATGATTGACATAGCGTAACATACAGAAGTATCATTTTATATCTATTGGTACACAAAAATTGGTTTCATCAAGTATAGTTTTGTAAAAACATGTAGAAGTAATATAATGTTTTAAATTAGTCGTTGTAGTCTGTTGCAATGCTCTAAAATGTTTTAAAAGTATTTTCTCCTTAAAAGGTTATGTTCCTTTCTAAATAAACTAACTTTAAAAATATTTATTATAGGATACATTGCATAGAGAGAAAAATATTATAATGCTACGATTTACATGGCATAATAAATAGAAGTATCATTAAATTATTTATATCTATTGGTACACACAAATTGGTTTCATCAAGTATAGTTTTGTAAAAAGATGTAGAAGTAATGTAATGTTTTAAATTAGTCGTTATAGTCTGTTGCAATGCTCTAAAATGTTTTAAAAGTACATTCTCCACAAAAGGTTATGTTCTTTTCTAATTAAACAAGCTTTAGAGAAATTAAAATTGTTTTCCTACGTCGTTTAGATTTAATAGAAAAGAGCTGGAATGTTTTTCCAAAACGTTTGTCTCATTTGTTTTCCTAGATCCGTGTTTTTAGATTTCGTGATGTCTTTCCTACGTATACGTTTTTGCATTGTAGACATTTTATTGTATAAATCTCGGCGTTTAGATTGCTGTTTGATTTTTGTTTTCATCCTGAAAATATAACTAATAATGTTGGAGGTGGTGGTAATGATTTTAATAGCTAATTTTTGAGTTCATTTCGAAGGTTGTTGGAAAGTAGTATTACTAAATATGTGTATTTGGAGGGGATTTTTTTTCTTTTGGTTTGTTTATTATGTAAGCATAATTTTCAGCGTTGGGCATAAAGTAGTGTGAGTGGTGAAGACGTTTAAATGTTGACTAAATATATCTCCATTCTTAAGATAAATAATTAGGGTTGCATATTCTGAGTGCTCTAAAGTTAAAAAACACAAACTATATTTAAAATAAATGTAATTCTTTGGTTGTAGTGGGAACAGAAATTAATATATCGTTTTTATTTTTCAATTGCTGTAGACTAAACTATCGCCCGGTTTACACTCCACCCACGTCTATTGAACAGGTGAAGAGGCTCATCCCTTGTTCCTTGTTTAGGATGTGGTTTCCGGCTTTCTCTTTTCTAGTCTTTTTACTCTTTTCTTTTTCTTTTCTTTGTTCAATTGGAGTAGGTAGACTGAACTATCACCCGGTTCACACTCCACCCACGTCTATTGAACAGGTGAAGAAGCTCATTTCTTGTTCCTTGTTTAGGATATGGTTTCAGGCTTTCTCTTTTCCAATATTTTCACTCTTTTCTTTTTCTTTTGTTTTTTTCAATTGGAGTAGATAGACTGAACTATCGGCCGGCTCACACTCCACCCACGTCTACTGAACAGGTGAAGAAGCTCATCCCTTGTTCCTTGTTTAGGATGTGGTCTCCGGCTTTCTCTTTTCCAATCTTTTTACTCTTTTTTTTTTTTTCTTGTTTCAATTAGAGTAGGTAGACTGAAATATCGTCCTGTTCACATTCCACCCACGTCTATTGAACAGGTGAAGAGGCTCATCACTTTTTCCTTGTTTAGGATGTGCTCTCCAGCTTTCTCTTTCTTTCTTTCTTTTTTTTTCAATTGGAGTAGGTAGACTGAACTATCGCCCGGTTCACACTCCACCCACGTCTATAGAACAGGTAAAGAGGCTCATCACTTTTTCCCTGTTTAGGATGTGGTCTCCAGCTTTCTTTTTCTTTCTTTTTTTTCAATTGGAGTAGATAGACTGAACTATAGCCCGGTTTACATTCCACCCACGTCTATAGAACAGGTAAAGAGGCTCATCACTTTTTCCCTGTTTAGGATGTGGTCTCCAGCTTTCTTTTTCTTTCTTTTTTTTTTCAATTAGAGTAGATAGACTGAACTATCGCCCGGTTCACACTCCACCCACGTCTATTGAACAACTGAATAGGCTCATTTCTTTTTCTCTGTTTAGGATGTGGTTTCCGGCTTTCTCTTTTCCAATCTTTTTACACTTTTCTTTTTCTTTTCTTTTTTCAGTTGGAGTAGATAGACTGACCTATCACCCGGTTCACACTCCACCACGTCTATTGAACAGGTGAAGAGTTTCATCACTTGTTACGTGTTTAGTATGTAGTCTCCTGCTTTCTCTTTCTTTTTTCTTTTTTTTTTCAATTGGAGTAGATAGACTGAACTATCCCCCGGTTTACACTCCACCCACGTCTATTGAACAGTTGAAGAGGCTCATTTCTTGTTCCCTGTTTATGATATGGTTTCCGGCTTTCTCTTTTGCAATCTTTTTACTCTTTTGTTTTTTCTTTTTATTTATTTATTTATTTTTTTTCAATTGGAGTAGATAGACAGAACTATCGGCCGGTTCACACTCCACCCACGTTTATTGAACAGGTGAAGCGGTCATCCCTTGTTCCCTGTTTAGGATGTGATTTCCGGCTTTCTCTTTCCCAATCTTTTTACTCTTTTCTTTTTTCAATTTGAGTAGGTAGACTAAACTATCGCCCGGCTCACACTCCAATTGCGTCTATCGAACAGGTGAAGAGGCTCATCCCTTGTTCCCTGTTTAGTATGTGTATTTCGGCTTTCTTTTTTCCAATCTTTTTACTCTTACGTTGCCCTTTGCCCATCAGTGGCGTTACCGCCTTGCTCGGGGTGATATGATTAAAAAGAAAAAAGAAAAAAATGTTCACGGTATTGTTATTACGTATTTTCAAGAGGTCTAGGAAGTTTAAATATTGTTAGTTTCAAGTTTGTGTCTTAATTCGATGTGAGTTTAACCTTATTGAATTTAGTTAGTAAGTTTAATAGATTTGTATCATGGGAGTGAAATAATAGGACGTAATCTATGTATTTTAAGTAAGTGCTATTGTCAGGCATCACATATTTGAAAAACTTGAATTCTAAAAATTATAGAAATAGACAAGCGAGAATACCACTGATAAGAAACCCCATGATTAAGTCGATCTTTTTTAATAAACATGTGTTCTTAAAAGAAATATAACAATGATTTATGTACATATTTTTATGATTTTGTGGAAAGGTACAGACATCTTATTTTTTCGATTTTGAAAAGAAATAATTTAATTCGTATCTTAACAAGTCTTTGAAAAAGCTGAATAAAGTGAAACCAGTGAAGTTAATGACACTTTTTACTACATGTTATATTTTACTACATGTTATATTTTACTACATGTTATATTTTACTACATGTTATATACTTATTCCATCCATCTTGTTATATTATTTCAATCCATATATTCAACACACACACACACACACACACACACACACACATATATATATATATATATATATATATATATATATATATAAGAAAACTCAACACTTCATTTTAATTGGTTATAAATTATAATTCATTTCTCTGAGCTGAATTGGCTCATTTCATTAGACCGCACTATATTCGCTCCATTTGCTACAAATATTTTCCCAGAATCCGAAAGAATATTTTCCCAGAATCCGAACGAATATCATATTTCTCCGCACAACATCGATTGAGATCTCTATACAGATATAACCCTAGTAGGAAATTAATAATGATAGTAATATATATATATATATTGATCAAGTAAATTGAATGAATATTCATCATTTTCATTGTTCCCGTTCTTTATTGTGCCTAAATAATATTTTCTTTATGTCATATACTCTCACACTTACTTACCCCATTGCTTCTTGGTAGTTTTAAACGCCATAACTGATTTCATTCCCAGTTTTGATGTTTGGCTTTTCTTATGAAAGGCTTTACTTCTTGGATAACTTGGTACAAAAAGGTCTTTCAGTGTACATGGCATTAGTTAAATTGCCAGAATTACTGAATACAGAATATTCTTCATAATTGTACGGGTTTATTTTTCTTAAGACACATTGAACTTCAAATTATGTGTGCCGTTTGTGTACAAACGAGTTATTAACAAAAAATCGTTTCGTTTTACTTAATTTTGATTTTTCTGTAAATGTTTTAATTTTTACCGGTAAAAAAGTGCGTCTTTATCTCTTATCATTAAAATAAGAGTCTGCTTTTATACCTATATGTGCATTGAGCAATCTAATTTTCTATAAATGCCTACTATATAGAGCGTGTGTATTTTTACTGTGAGCTGACTCTGTTATGAAAATGCATTAATATTGCGAGCTGCCTTTATTGACAAAAATTAGTGTTAAATTACACTCTGCGTTAATCTATAATTACGAAAACACAAGTTTTGGTTTTCATTACAGTGATATAGTAATTAGGAGAACAACATCTACATTAATTTTATTTCCCTTTAAAATTTTTTTTCACTGACGTTTACCCTGTATAAGAATCAAGAGCCACTCAAGGTAGGCGTTTATAAAGTAAGAGGCACTAATCCAAGCAAGGTGATAATGCTACCAAGAGACAAAGGAACCGGAAATCCAATCCTAGACAAGAAGCAACTAATAAACCGTTAGTCTTGTTCGAAAGACTGGTGATGAATGTGAATGAAACGACAGGCAAATATATTTAACACTCCCGATGCAAAAAGTGTGAATAAAAAGTATAATCTTCAGAGTTTTAGGCACAGACCTTAGAAGTAAAGAATTGAAGTAGACTTCAGAAAGAAACAGAAATTCAATCCTAAACTCGAAACAAGTGATAAACCGTTATTCTTGTTGGAAAGACTGTTGAAGAGTGTGAATGGAACGATAGGCAAATCAATCTACTCGTATGAAATTTACCTATTTTTTTATTGAATTATAACTGCAAGTGCTTGAAAGACCAGTTATGTAAATATTAGTATACTATTGATTCATTTTTGTGCGAGGGTCGCCTTGAAATTAATTATTTCAATTTAATTATGGCTGCTAATAATGACGTAATTAGACGTTGGTGTATAGAAGATTAAATGTTTTCCTTAGACAAACATATTTTCCTTGTTAAGAAAGCCGCCATTTCATCAATAGTAGTGAATGTTTGACAATCCTGTCGCCAATGAATAAAAGTTTTGTCACGATACTGATGAGATTCTGTTGACAAAATCTAAGAGTATTATAGACAGAACATATGGCTAACGGGGAAATCTTACAGGGATTAGTAACTACAAGAAACTCCCGCTAACAATCAGCATACGACACCTGAAATATTTTTGTTTTGCTTCTTTTTATAATCGTTTCACCCCAAGCAAAACCGAATTGTCACCGGTGCGCAGGGGGTTACAGTAAGTGAAAAAACATTTTATAGGAGATCCAAAGAAATAGTAAGAGATGGATGTCATTTGAGGGGAGAGACATTGCAATTGCCGTTGCGTTTAAATTTTTAGAGATTGTAGTTTTAAGGGGAGCAAGTATACGGAAGGTAGTTCCACGATCGTGAGAGAAAAACAGTAAAAGTACAAGTAGCGTTTCGATTTTATTATTTTGATGGTAAAGGTGTGAGACCTTGAAGCCAATTTGTTAGCACAAGTAAATCCCTGTGTTCAGGGCTCCAATAAAAGAAGCTCGACAGTGCAGAAGTCTTGAAAATATTTGTGGAGATGACAGAGAAAACCTCATCAGGTTGGTGAGAAAGTGACTGAAGGCGAGCTGCTAAAATAGGATGGATTATGTTGCAGACCGTCTTTTGGATTTTATCAAGAATATTGAGATGAATAGCAGCAGCGCCCGAGCAGATATTACAACAGTGTTCAATACACGGATAAATGATTCATTTATATCGGCTAATTTAACACACCAAGATATCGTTTAGGTTCCAGGAGTGGAAGTAAAAGCGAGTAACCTAATCTAAGTATTCGATTGTATGAATCTCTTCTTCTTTTATATGATATGGCCATACAAGACTTTGATGACTCTGGCTATTCCTACAATGTATTGTCCTTCGTAGCCCTGAAGTAATTGTGTCTTTATACTACCTCTCCAAAAACCATGTTCCGCTATCAAATTTCTCGTGCACGTTTAATTATTTTATGTGTTGCTTCCTCAAATCCTTTTCCCGTCAATATCTCCTCCGAGGATCAAATCTTTCTAAGCCGTCTTTCTTCATTATTTATTCTCGCAACATTAACTGTCTTTTTCTTCTGTTAAGTATGAGTGTACTTTTTCTTTCAGTTGTTTCTAAAATGTCGTTGCTCATTTGTTCAGTCCATAGTTTTCTCGGCATTATTCTGTAGAGTTGCTAATAAAAACGAAAAGGCTGCTTAGTGTAAGTAATAATATAGGACGCTGTGGAGTGTCATTACTTTTCATATATTGAAAGGAAAGGCATTTAAAAAAGAAAACAGAGAACAATCGAGAGACATTTTGATTTAATGTATTCTAACTATAAAACTGTGTATAAATTAATTTAATCTTTTCTTCATTTATATCGGCAATTGTCTGAACTTATCGGTGAAATTTCCTTATTTACCCTTGTTTTTTTTTGTAACCAACTCCAAAGAGGTTGCTTCTCCGATCGCAACAATCTTAATCTTTTAAAATCTAAGGTTAACCGTTATCACAGAATCTTTGGTTCTTAATCTGTAACCCTTTAACTCAAGTGGTTATTGAGCTTTGTACAAGTTGAACTTCTTTTTCATGTACCCTTGTGCCTTCAGAACGTAGGCCGTCAAGGATTTCTACTTTTCCCTGTTTCTTGTCGTTCCCAACATTCTTCCTGTTGATATGTATCCCAAACCCCGCCTCGGCTTCCATTTACTCACACTAATCAAGTAGATTTTGCGCTGTTTTCCGCTGTTTCTGTTGCTCACTATCCATCCTGTGAGTATTAAATTCTCCAGGTCTGCCTTCCTCATTCTATGACACAGAAACCTCATCTGTCTGTTCCTTATATCAAGTATGAGTTTTTTCCTCGTTCCCTCTCTCCAACACCTAAGTTTATGATGCCCTCAACATCCTTCTGTAAAACCACATTTCCGATGCCTCAAGCCTCTCCTTCATCCTTGAGGAGATCGGCCAATATTCACTGCCATACAGAAGAACAGATATCGCATAGCAATCCAGCGCCCTCTTCTTTGCTTCCAATGAGATTTTCTTGTCTTTCAGTACTCTGATTATCTTTTTTAACTGCATACTTGGTCATGCCAATGCATCTTTGGATCTCAACATCGCACTTTCCATCCTCCGTTTGCATGCTTCCTTGGTATTTAAGTTTCTTTAGTTGTTTTTTTGTTTACATTCTCCGACCTGTAGTTAATATTTTGGGGTTTTCTTTTTGCTGATGACTATAGAGTTAGTTTTCTTGAACTTTATATCATTGTAAAACAAAAAGCATCCTTACACATTTCTAAATGGTAATAGTTTCTCTTACTGTTAACCTTGGTATATATAAATAGACTCAGCGTGAGATAGTGTTATCTTAATACATATGTACGCTATCTGCATGCGTGCGTGAGTGTGTGTCTTTGATATCGATCTTAAAAGTGATTAATTAAAAATTGAAAAGTTTTCTTTATTTTTATGGCTTCATTAAAATAATAAACATTGATACCTTTACCCAACAGACATTGCCAAGTGTCTGCGTGAACTTTGACTAATTATTGATTTCATTTCTACCAATCAAGGTTAAGTCGTCAAATAAAAATTAAAAACAAAAACAAATCTTGTGTAAACATATCATTTGATAATTTGTTTCGCTATCTCTCTCGCTCTCTTTTTTTTTTGTTTTGTTTTCCCTTTTCCTTCCGTGTTTGGCAATGTTCCGATCTTAATCACCAACGCTTTTAATGATTTTGGCCAGCATTTCGTGTGCAAATCTTGCCTAAAAAAAGAAAAACTACGGCAAACAAACAAAGAGAGAAAAAACTGAAGATTCTTACTCTCTCAGGACACCGCAATATAAATTAACTCACTAGTCATCGACTTTCTCTTATTGAAAAAAAAGAGGTAATTTTTGTTTATTAACCCCTTATTGGTTATACTCAGGGGATATTTCGCGGAGATCGTGACGTGAATTCTCCTCGAAAATTTTGAAACAGCAGAAATAAAATTCTGAACATAAAGTCTTGCATTATGATAATCATTTTGTAGCGAAAAATTAAAATATAAATTTAGATAGAGCAGTTATTGATGCACGGAATGTATAACTGCAATAGACGCAAAAAGAAATATCGGCTCTGTAATCATTTGAGCTGAGTTACGTTCAGATTCCATTGGGAAAGACATGAATCTGTCTATTTCTTATCGAACAGTTATAGGTAAACTAGCAGAGATTACTAGGGTCATTAGATTTAGATTGGCAACCAATATAGTAAAAGCAAAACTCTGAATTGAAAATCATCTTAACGATGAATGGGCCCTGTTAGTCTCTTTTTGCCCTAGACACAGCGTGGTTCAATGTCTGATAGTGATTCAGTGTTTCCAAATGACATTACCGCATGTCCGAGTAATTTGAACGTTCGGTTTTGACACTTAAATTCGAATTGTCAGCTTTGAATCTCACTGATGTCAGTGTTAGGAAAGATAGAATAATTCCGGTTTGCAGTTCGCCTCTAGAGGAATTCTTATACAATTAATGTATTACCACCTTAATACAAAGAACGGAATGATAATATTTTCAGAAAGATAAGAATGACAAGCATTGATAATCACAAAGTGATTTTTTATATACTTTTCATAGCAAAAATGATGAAGGTCCTGTAATAGAATCGATTCTAACCAGGCATTCAGTCACTTTCTCATCGATATGTTGTGGGCTCTCTCTGTCTTTTCTAAAATTATTTTTGTGGCAATTATTCTGGTGAGCTTTTTCTTGGTACCGCTAGTACATAAATGTATGCGTGCTACTTACTTGATTGGCATCTAGGTCCCACCCGTTTACCATTGAAATAGCTAAATGCAACCACAAATTATAAACATCATTTCTTGCAAATCTCACTTGTGAAAATATCTTCTGCTTACTTGCTTTCCTGAAAACTACAATCCGAGGTCGATGGTGTCTTTGTTCTTGTAGGAACATGTTGTTTTGTCTGTTGACCTGACCACTTTGGAATTGTGATTACGTTTAATGTCCTAGTGATCTCGATCAAGAACTCATTAATTCTTCTTACCCGATATGAGATAATCCCTCTTAATATCATCATGGGTAAATTCTTAGAGAGGTGACATTTTGATGTCATCAGTCTAAACCATTCCTAACGTGGGGCAGTGTTGAAAATTAAACTTTTTAGTTAAATCATGTAGAAGGAATTTTTCGTTGATGACCATGCTAGCACAAAGTTATTGCAATTGAAAGCTTGAAGACTTTTTCAAAAATGTTATTGAAGAAGATTATGCCACCACTCCCATAACTTAGTTGCAGTATAAGCCACGTGTGGGCTCTGTTAATGTTTTGTCTGTTTCTTACAATGACTTCAAGTTCGAAGAGACACTCGTGTTAGAGGGCTAGAGAGGAAGAGGCAACATGCTAAGCCTGGTGATACAGCAACCAATACGCAAGAGTTCACCGGAAATGAAAAAGAAGGGAAAAGAAAACTAATCCTCAATAGGCAACAACTGATAAATTTTGACTCCGATGAAAAAAAAAATGCGGTTGAATTTTTTTAACTAACAGAAGACGTCTGCAAAAGTGATTGCCTAAAGCCCTGGAGACAGTGATACTCGTAAACGAGCAGTCAGCAATTCCCAAGGGATGATGCCGATTTTTCAGATAAAGAAGAATCTTTACTGTCAATCTGAAAATCATTGTCAGTGATCAATATAATTCTTCTCTTTTTCAGTGTCTATTTTGAGAGTGGTTAAGGACACATCGCATTCAAAATACCGGTTTCCGTGCGATCACAAAAGTTAAGCCCTGTCGAATCTGGTCAGTATCTAGATGAGTGACCGCTTGGGTATATCAGTTGATCTAAACTTAGCTGTTCAGGTGGTGCAATGAAAAACTGTCCGAAATTTAAATTCTTAGATCCGAGTTCCAATTATCGTCCTTATATTCATTTACGCACAAATACCTTTGGAAAATCTATAAATTCACCTCTTCAACGCGCATCTATGTGTTAATTAATGAGTATGACTTGTGCCCAAATATTTGTTACAATATTTGTATTTACTTCTGAAATGAGGTAGTATTTACACTATTTAGAATAGTATCCTCGTCTTCGCTGCCATGTTTACGACATTTCAGTTTGTAAATTACCGGGACTTTTAGACCTAATATCTAAGTTACAATTTTTTTACCAGAGTTCATATTACAATATTTTGATCATAATAATTTTCTCTAACATGTTTTAACAGAGTCCATATTGCAATCTAATGATTTTCCCTAGTATTATCTGATGTTGTCCATGAAGAAAACACGGCTAGTGGATATCGGCGTTGGTTAGTTACAGTGATTTAAACCAAAAAGATATGAGTTCAATACCAGACTACAGAAGTTACATAGAGTTAATTACTGGAGTACCAGAAGCGTCATCGCAGAGAGAATGAGAATTATATACTCCAGTGATCGTAATAAAGGGTTCGGTTCTAAATTCCTAGCACCGGAAGAATACCGGACCCTACAACTGCCAGAAAGAGGTAAACATGGCAGCAAAGATGCGTACAACAATCCGATAAAATGTAACTTCTTTAATTCTAAATTTATTTTCTGGCTTTTAAGAACCTACGAAAGATTGATATTCTGTAAAACAGCAAATTAATCGATCAGTTTTGAAAGAAAAACAGCGTGAGTGTAGTGTCAGTAAGTTAAATGCCATACGTGATAAACGCTTTGGCGATAATGTCTTGAAAGAGACATGACTGACTGGGCAGAAGATTATCCCGCAGTTGGTTGCCATTGCATTCTGCGGTAGACTGGCTGCCAACAAAGGCTATAGAGCCCAATCTGCCCTATTATTTAACCCATGACTGGAGAGAACAAACGGGTTGATACCTTTCCCAAGGGTATTTGTGCGTAAGTGAATGCAAGGAATTCGACTGGAATTTGAACTCGATTCTCCCATTTCTCGTTCCGAGCCGATATACATTACACCAAAACGCGAGACATATCAAAGACGGGGAATTACAAAATTACTTTTAGATTGAAAATTCACCAAAGAATTGTGGAAATTATGCGGACAGGTTATTGGGGCAAAACATTCACGCAAGAATTAAAAAAGTAGGCACATTTTTCGTGTGGGGATATTATTTTCTGAAAATTAAATAAATAGTTGTAAAATTAATTAATTTTGAAAAAGAAAAGTGACTAAAAATAATTATCCTTTAAAAAAAAACAACAATGTCTAATGATTCCAGAGAAGTACTGTTTTTCATTAAGACATAATTTTTATTTTATATATTTATTTTACTTTTAAAATTCGAATCATTAACAAGCAGATAATGTTGTAGTCGGTATTGTATATTCCCCGGAAAAGTGGTTTTAAGTTTAGTTTTTCTCCCCATCTTCTCTTCAATTAGCAACATAAAAGCAATGTTAGCGATAAAAATAGCTGAATTTAAAGAATATAAAATTAATATGAAATAAATATTATTGAAAATTAATGAAAGCTACACTGCGTTACACGGTACGGCAGAAATTACTGTTACTACCTTGAACGTTTCGTTTAGCATGATTCATGACACTTATGTGCATATAAACACTTTACGATAGAAAACCCGCTTTCCAAAGTGCATTTTATCAGGGACAGCACTGAATAACAACTAACTTGGCGCTAAATATTATCACAATTAAGCATATATATATATATATATATATATATATATATATATATGTAGTCATCCGCAGACAGATCTGTTTCGCTCTATCACAGATCATCACTACGGTTAGACATCCGATTGCTTTTTACACAGGATTGAAACCCGACCGAATTGGCGTCAGTCGGCGATACTACATCTGAGCTACGGGCGCTCGGTAGAAGGAGGCATACTTTTTAGCGTGTATATTATCATGATACACACCAAATAGCTGAGAGTGTTCTAATTCATTGCTGAATTAACGATGCTTAGATGCTACAGTAGCTACTGGTTTTCAAAGTCTACCATTCTTCCAGAGTGATATATCAAAAGTAAAATCCTTGAAATTTTGTAAGGTAAATTCCAATAGATAAAAACCTCAAAGAGAATTCTTTGTTAAAATTTATTGTTAAATTTAACAGTGTATTAAAATCAGGAAACGAGAGTTAGATATTTTTAAAAATCCTTTGGTATTAATATATATTAAGATATTATTACTAATGCATTCATTAAAGTATCGAAATCTTGTTTCATGATTATATATATATATATATAATGACTACTTTTAATTATTTTGTTAGTAGTATATTTTTCTAATATTATGAGTCGCATTCAATGCCTGGATTGTTTGCCTTATATATATATATATATATATATATATATATATATATATATATTGTATTTGTAAGCGACTTATTACCCAGGTTTCTACCTCTCGGTGTCTTCAGGCAATTTACAATAACTGATTTTACCATTTTTTTATACACTCACGTAACAGGGATTTTTAATGAACTTGCAATTTTCAAAATTACAGAAGTTCCTTAAAGGTCTTAAAACATTTCCATTCATGATTGTATGATGCTTATGTTGATCCTAATTTCTGTATTTTTTTTCCACTTAGTAGTGCATTTTTGTTTAGGAATAACACAATAGCTAGATTTTCTTCCTGGCACTGTCAACATATTTTCCCACCGTTGTAAGGCTTGGCTGTTTTGTATTACACTATATGTTATGTCTGTCTCTTTTTCATATAAAAAAACAATAATAGAAATCGAAAAATTATAGCTGTACTAGTAATTTAGAAAATTACTTAAAATACAAAACTCAAGAAACCGAAATAGCAACGTACAAATTTATAAATTTTTCCGTTGGTCACCCCCAAATTAATCGCTTGGTGATGGAATTATAGAAAAATTATGACCCTGCAACATGGCAAAATCTGTGTCACGAAAATGTAAAAATAATTTTATTACAATAATATTTTTTTTAATCATATCACCCCGAGCAAGGCGGAAACGCCACTGATGTGCAGGGGGCTACGCAAGAGTGAAAAGATTTGGAAAAGACAAAGCCGGAAACCACATCCTAAACAGGGAACAAGGGATGAGCATCTACACCTGTACAATAGACGTGGGTGGAGTGTGAACCGGGCGATAATTTAGTCTATCTACTCCAATTGAATGAGTATAGTAAAATAAAAGTAAACTATTAGATATAAAGATATATTTGGTATAAATTTACAATTTTATATATAAATAATAATAAACTAATTATATATAGTTTAATTCATAGAAAAATTAGAAAATACTTTTTTACATAACCTACGTTGGTCTCAATTATATATATATATATATATATATATATATTATTTTATTGATGTGTCCATTTAAGATGTATGTGATCTAGCCCTCCACATCTTCTAATTTTTAATATATTTTGTCTAGTTATTTCTCCCAATCCTTGCCGTGCTATCTATTTGCTGAAGCCTATCAAGCAAGTATATTACGAGTTGTCTTCTCCTGTCTCTTTTTCCCTCTACCCACTCTTTAAATATTAGATTCTCCGAGCGCTTCTTCCTCATTACATGTCTCAGAAACTACCGCTGCCTCCTAATGTTAAGAATAAGTTTTTTTTTCTCTTTTTAATGTACTCCAAAACGTTTTTTGCTGGTCACATGTTCGGTCCATGTTAACATCAGCATCATCGATAGGACCAAATTCCTCCTGCCTCGTGTTTTTCATTAATCTTTACGGTGATTTCTAGCATTGGCTACCATATAGCAGAACAGATACCACATAACAACCCAGTATTCTTTTCCTTTCTTTCCAATTAAACTCTTCCCTTATTTCAATACTCTACCCAGCTTTTGTTATTCATCCTTGGTCACGCCATACACCTTTAGATCTCAGTGTCGCAGTGTCCATCCTACGTTAGACTACTTGACTTTAGTATCTCCAGTCAATAACTCTCCGCTTTTTACTAAATACCATGCATTTAGTGTCTTATGCAAATGGGACAAATTCATATATTGATGTCCTCTGTTAAAATATAAAATAAAACTTTGATTAGTGTATTTCGTTAAAAAATAGCAGAGCCATGATAGTTTTATAAACAATCTATTAAGATATCAAAATGAAGAGAAGAAAAAACAGTTTGTTAAAAATGATGTAAACAATTAATCCTAAATCGATGTTAGATGTTTAACTTGAAAGCTATGCTTGTCTTTCTAAAATAAAATAGAAATTAAATGAAAATGTCAAATAACATTTTCACTATTTTAATTATTCTAAGTTATATTATTTGAAAAATGAAACAAACATAAAAAGACATTAAAACTGATTTACTCTGATATTTCATAATCTACAGGTTATCGTACATTTATGTGACCTGCCGGAAGACATTTTGTGGCAGTCTGAGTTACGGTTTGATTCGTTATTATCAAGTAGACTTACCAAATAGATAAGAAAATATACCGACATGTACATTTAAATAACAACATCAACATCATCAACAACAACAACAACAATAATAATAATAATCCTTACTACAGTAACAGGGCTGTCCGTCCGTTCGTTCGAAGCCATCAGTAACGAGGAGATAATTAGAAATTTGTGGGGTTGGGTCACGACGCTCAAGTGTCAGTCGACATGATTACCATCGGGATATGTCAGCCTGTAGTGACATCACGTTCACTCACACCAACACCCATATTCTTTTTTCTCCTTCGCCATCTAAGTAAAATTCTCATCACTGACGACATTTCAAAAGACACACTTAAACCTATACATAAATAAGTATCGATTGAAAATAAAGCAAATGACAATATTCTGTCGTGTTTAAAATAAGCTAATATCGGACTTAAACAATAATGGAGTGTGTGAGAATGTTTTATTCAAGTTGAGTCAAGGGGAATCGCGCCTAATTTTATCATATCTAAACTTATTTATAAATGGAACTTAGTGTGTGTGTGTATCTGTGTGGTTCCGTTACCTATACACTCTGAAACTGCTGAACAGATTTTCTTGAAAGTTTACACAGTTGTACTATAAGCGAGTGTTCTTAGCTAGGTTTTGTGTCGAGGTACCCCCAATAAATATCGAAAATCGTAAAAATCGGGTTGTAGAAGGAGTGGTCCGATTTTAATCAAATTTGATACACTCATAGACAAAGACATAAGAAACGATATTCAGAAGTTTCAAGGTTGCAGTTCTTACAATAGTGCAGAAAATTGTATATCGATACCAGGAAATCG
>JBBBDQ010001232.1:2460000-2467500 GCA_037127315.1 Ascarosepion bandense | reverse complement strand
ATTCTTACAAAATAGGCTTATATTTGCAAAACTTACACAAATCTACACATACAAACATATATCTCACTACAAATATGTCCCTAGTTATATATGTGTAGATACAAATGCATTATTCATACATTCATTCATCTATTAACATCCGCATATTATTATTGTGTTCACACACACATACATCTATGAAGAGCGGGTCGATGTACACACGCACACATACAGACACACACACACACACATATATATACACACACACACACACATATATATATATATATGTGTGTGTGTGTGTGTGTGTGTGTGTGTGTTTGTGTATAAACAGCCTTTTTAAAATATATGTATTAATTCTTTATCTCTGCTCTTTCTCGTCCTTTTTTCAGTATTCATTTATAAGAACTAATATGCATATGTACAAAAAATGTAAGTTTCTATACACATATATGTCCACTCTTTAACCCCAAACGATGTCATATGTTTCACATTTCATACATCTTAACAAATGTTACATATATATACCGCCATATATCATTCGGAATTTGATATAAACCCGTACACATATTAGTAAACTTATCAATATATTAGGCTATAATTAATTCATCAGGGCAGAATCGACAGCATCCAAAATTAATACAACTTACATATGATCCGGTGCTCGCATATATAGACGAAAAGCATTTGCATAATTAGGTGCACTCGTATACATGAAATATACTTATAATTAGGTGCACACATATATACGGAATATACACAAATAATATATCATCATCATTTATCTATCACACCCAGTGTTGTATAGGGCAGCGACTATTTGTTACTGTTTCTGTAACAAACTGTTTTTTAAGGGGCAAGGTTTTTAGCCCTGCACCCAACCCCTAAAACTGGAGGACCGGTGGACAATTCTTGGTCCTTTCGTTTACAGCCCCTGGTATTCCCAAATTGTCACCCATTTAATTACTGACCAGGCTCGATGTTGCTTAACTTCGGTGATTGGACGGTGCATTCAACACGATGTAGCTGTAGGCACACAATAACACATATAATGATAATTATAGTTGGGAATATGCACATAATATACAGGAAAACATATATAATATTACAGTTAGGTGCACTCTTATACACGGGAAATATTGATATCGAAATAATTATATTAAAATACATATACAATCCCACAGTGCAATATAGTACATTTTTAATTTCATACATCAATAATATAGAATCGTTGCATGCATATATTGGCATGTCTACGGCTTTCATGGTAGATCTCCATCTTCACTTCTTTAGTCTATAAAATCCCCCAATGAATGATCAACATAAGATATGAATGAATCGGCAAGTGTGAAGGAACATTTTCTGAAACCGATCGACAAACATTTTAAGCAGAACAACCCATTAAGTAAGCTTTTCAATAGGAAAACATTAAAAATTAGTTATCCCTGCAATAGCAAAATTAACAACAACATCAATTCACACAATAATAGTAGACTGAATAAATTTTACAATAATCAAATACAGATATTACAACCTATATCACTGTAGAGTCAAAAATGAATACCCAGTTGGAGGCATATATAGATCCGAAAAGATAATATACCAAGCTACCATATATCTTAGTGAACAGAGAAACGAGAAAAAACTACATACAGGAATTTCCGCCGGACCATGGAAACTACGCCTATATAATCATAAGCAATCCTTTTCTAAAACCAACTAAAATATCAAACCGATCTCTCAATACATTTCTGGTAATTAAAAGACAGAAATCTTTCCCCACAGATTGAATGAAAAATTATAGGAAAATCTCAAACACTTAATAGCTTCAGAAGCAGAGGCAATTTATGCTTAGATGAAAAGATTAGAATTATCAAATTCTCTAAAACTAGTCTATTAATGTTTTTATTAGAAAAATTAAAGGAATGAAATTATTTTCAAATGCCGCCATTAAAATAAATTCAAACTATCTAACACATAGAAATTTACAATTATCCGCTCCGTCACACTTGCCGATTCCTTTATATCTTACGTTGATCCTTCATTAGAGTAAAAATCTTAATTATTTCTATGGCATAAAATTTCAACTTAATATGTTTTTTTGCCGAGAAACCATTAACATTCTGGGAAAACGCAAACATATTACGTTTAATAAGTAGTATTTAATGGCAAACTTTAGTTTTCTGTTATAATTTTCGTTAAATATTGACATGAACGTTTCAGACAAATCTCTCATTCTCTCTCTCTCTCTCTCTCTCTCTCTCTATATATATATATATATATATATATATATATAATTCCAAGTGAAGAGGACTCAAGGTTTTTATTATATTTTGAGTACTCTGGCATTTATTTTATTATAAACAGTGATCAATATAATGAATATTATAAAACTTAATATAATATAATTATATAGTTATGTGTCAATTTTACATTGCGTCATGGTCATTTAAATGTAAATCATCTGCACAACCACACCGACATTGCCTGATGATGAGAACCTATCTCGAAACATAGAAATTTTCATGCGCAATGTAAAATTGACACATAACTATATATATATATATATATATATATATATATATATATATATTATGGTATTTCACGAGGATTTATTTTTATCATCAAGGAAAGCAGTTACATTTGCCCATTTCTAAAACATTGATAATGCATTAACACATAGTAAATTATTCCAAATCCCGGATATGTTGCCCAGCACATTGTAAATTCCTTTTAAGCTTGCTTTTTCTTCTGGGTGTGTTCGTTGCGTGCATATGCATGTGTACTTGCTGATGCCCAGTCAGAACCTGTGGACGGTCATGATTCCTCGGAACAATCGAGTTGGTTAAGGCTATTTGCCCAAACATTAGCGACACTTTTCGAGCTGATTGCGTGTACCATGGGCCCCAGGCAACATCCTCTATACTACCAACATACATCAAACTGCCACCATCGGTATTTTGTTACAATAATCAGAAAAGGCCTTTCACCCCTCAATACCACGTTATTCAAGTAAATGTCGCGAAGAGGTAAGTTACTGCAAAAGGAAAGCGGGCTATTAATGGCGTCCAACACAAACAGTACTGGTAATTTAATAATACAGTTAAACGTGCATCATGAAGCGTTATCCTGGCATTTATGGTTTGAAATCCGATCCAAGTATCTAGCAGTTAAATCAGGCTGATCGTCTCATGGTTTGGAAGTTTTCTGTGCATCTTCTCAAAGAAATACTTGGCAAGGAATAAAGAAACGAACAGATAAAAAAAGATGTATTTGTCAGTTACCCATTCTCTTGAGGAACATAGTAAAATTCATTCGTTGCCAATTTTTTTAATCTATATTTTTTTGTTTTAGATTTCATCGTTAGTTGTTGTTTCTGTCCTTGTCTTTCTGTGTTTTTTTAACTTCATCTTGTTTTCCCGCTTGTGTACTGCGTATTAAGTAGATTTTTTTTCTTTTGGAATTCTCCATGCTAGCACTTTTGTGTTGTTGTTGTTGTTCTTTCATTCTATTTTCTTCCTCGTCTTCTGTTTGTCTTGCAATCTTAGAATATTTGACGTGGGAAAGGCATTTTTTCTGTTTCATGTCTTATTAATATAATTATACATATAATGTCAAATATATATACCTCTATCACATATATAAATACTTTTTTACATTATGACAAAAATATATATTTTATATACCAGATGAATTTTAGGAAAATCAGTAACAATGTGGAAAAATCTTGTGTGAGGCAATACGTCATTTACAGTGATATGTTACATTTTATGAAGAATACGGCCTTCAACATGTTCTTTGAACGCTGTGTTAAAACACAACATCAAATATATAAAGATATTATATATATATATGAAAAAATGACAAGAAATCGCAGTAATTGTTGATTTTTTATCTGGTCTGAGCTTTTGGCTTACATAAGCCATTATCAAAGGATGAACATTTAATATACAGTGAACATAGAACATTTAAAATATTAACAGAGTGGAGTTATACAGAGAAAATTAAACAGGTCCATTTTTTGAGTCGCACATGGCCGCAGGCCTAGAAGGAATGGTGGCAGTGGGTTTTTGGTCAAATGAGAGTATAGTGGCATAATAAATTTCGACACCTCCACTAACATACTTCAATGCCTATAACCGACGGCAAAGGTCATAGTTATTATACTTACCCCCTAGACCCATAGTAGTAGCAGTTCTTTGAACAATCCCCTCATGCTACGCAAAAATGGACCTGTTTAATTTTCGCTGTATAACTCCACTCTGTTAATAATGTAAATGTTCTATGTTCACTGTATATTAAATGTTCATCCTTTGATAATGGCTTATGTAAGCCGAAAGCTCAGACCAGATAAAAATCAACAATTACTGCCAATTCTTGTCGTCTTTTCATGACAACACTACCAAGCTAATCAGATCATACGAAAGGATCTTACACAAAATAACTTATATATATATATATATATATATATATATATATTCTAAACATATACTGTTAAATATAAGAGACACTGAATCTCTATTATGTTTAATCATGAGCCGTTTTAAACATCGTATTTTGGCTTTAATTTCAGTTGAAATAAAGACAAAAATTCTCCAACATTTGGATAATTTTTTTATTAATTTGGTTCTAAGCTTTCAGCTCACATGAGGTATCTTCAGATAAGTTACAAGGACGTTAGCATAAAAACATCCATCATCAATGATGATTTTATCTTGTGTGGATATAGCACTTTACTATCCAACGATAACAGACGCAGTTCGTAAATTTGTAAAGCGGTTCTATGATGTCACACCGCGTGAGAGCACGAAATGTTAACAGAACTATTTATTTAAATACAATATAATGTGTTATGACCAGATGTTAAAAAGATTATTGCTACCATATATATATATATATATATATATATATATATACTCGTTGGACATATTGAAGGTAAGAGAACCAGAAAAAAACAATACACAACTTACCCGGCGAGTTGAAGCAAATGGATGGCGGATCAGGGTATGGGAAACATGGCAAGAAGATAAAAGTTATTAAGAGTAGCAAATACCAAAGTATTTAAAATAATGATGTAATTCATACTACTCTTTAGTATTTATTGCCAAGTGAATAATTGCAAATGAAAATGAAATGGTTCTTTTGTTAACATGGCACAACATCATGTGCATTAAATCTAAACTTGTTTATAAATGGAACTTTGTGTGTGTATGTGTCTGTGTGTCTGTGTATGTGTGTCCGTTATTTATAGACTCCGAAACAGCTAAACAGATTTTCTTGAAAATGTACACAGTTGTACTATAAGCGTCTGCGAGTGTTCTTAGCAAGGTTTTGTGTCGAGGTATCCCCAATAAATATCGAAAATCGATAATCGAAAAAATCGGGTTATAGAAGGAGTAGTCCGATTTTAATCAAATTTAATACACTCAGAGACAAAGACATAAGAAACGATATTCAGAAGTTTCAAGGTTGCAGTTCTCACAATAGTGCAGAAAATCGATAATATATATATATATATATATATATATATATATATATAAAAGGCAAGATGTTTGTGTATGTGTGTGTCTGTTTATCTGTCTGTATGTCTGTATTTTTTCAGCCCTTTTATTTTAGTTTTTGCTTTGGGTTTGGCTCTAAGTATGTATAATCGTAGTTCTTAGACTTAGCCATGATACCATTTAGTCAGTGTACTTATTTAGCCTTCAAAATTCCGTTTACGACGAAAAAAATTTATTTGATATCGATACCAGGAATTCAACATTTGACTTAATCCATTCATTTTTTTTTTCACTCTACGGTTTCGATTTAACTGGAAAGAACTATTGCTTTTTAGTCCCTTCGTGCCAACGTCCAATGTGTCTAAGCTCCAGGGCCATGGATTCGTTTTAAAGCTTTCATTACACCCAGGCAACGCTGGGCTATACTGCTAGTGAATTTATAAATATTTAATAGTTACTTACATTGCATATTCATCAATGTAAGAATGAAGAAAATCTCGGGTGATTCGGACGAGTTCATCTTTGCTTCATTGCCTTGTAAATTGTTTTTTTCATTTAGCAATAAATACTAAAAATAATTATGGCCGGTAGTATATATATATATATATATATATATATATATATATATATCTCAATATATATATATAAATATATATAAATCTCAATTATATATATATATATAATTGAGATTTACATATATATATACGTTTTTCATTATTTAAGAATTCATCGAATCCATGTTTTCGTTGATGTGACATCATATGCGCACAAATGAGAAAAATTTTAATTTTGAAATGTATATTTTAAACATGTATTTAGTATGTAGTCTAGACAATTTCATTTATTTTGTTCTTGCGTTGTTGATTCATGTTTTTAGAAATATAATCCATTTTTCAACTCAAAATTTTCTTTTCTCACACTGCGCGCCTATAGATCTCACTTCCGTATTCTTGCTTTCTTCAAAACAAAAATCTTTAAAAAAATTTAATAGGTTGTCAGTCGACATCTTCTGTCTTCTTTAATTCGGTTTATCTTTTATCCCTGTTTTAATACTTCTTATATCCAGTCATTCCTCTCACTTTTATGCACTAAAATTATGTAAATATATTGTTTGATCATGAATATATTTCTATAAAAAATATGGTTAGAATGATATTTTAAATCAGTTTAGTACAATCTGCTGAAAAATAGAAACATCTGGTAAATATTTCGATATGTTGAAATGTTAAAATCCACTGCTTATATCTTGTATTTGCACTCAGTCTTATATTTTAGAAACTGCATGAAATTCAGATTTGTTGCTACTTCCTATGTTGTTAAACATGAACATTAATTATCCGTTTGAATTGTTTATTTTACTCGAAGCATGCCATTTACAGTAGAGCCAATTTTGAGGAACTGGTATGCACCACTTAATTGTTGCTGTTTCACATTGACCTCTGGAGCGGTGTAACACTGGTAGGGAGCCAGCTATGGCCAAGACGTTAACATCCACACAAAACACTATAGACGTATAAAAACAGCAGCAATGCATTATATATATATATATATATATATAAAGAGATATATATATATATTTCTTGCAATCAGGCTGAAAAATACCGCACAAGCCAAAACTAGGACCCCCCCACTTTGGAGACGATAAACCTTTAGTACTAAAAACTCTCTTATATCTAATTTTACCAATTACACACCACGAACTATAATCAAATCTTAATTAAAGTTTATAGAAAAAAGTAATTTTCTAAATTCAAAATTAAGGTCAAATATAAAATATCAGATTAATTATAAAACTGTGCTTAAAAACAAAAATATTCTATAGTTGTACAAATAAACATTAAAGATAGGTCAAATCCCATCCTTTCTCCCTTTAATAAAACGAAAGCATAAAGGCTAGGCAGGCTGGTCATAAAACACACTTTCATGAATCAACTTTATCTCCTACCTAACCCACTTTCTTCAAAAAATCTAATGGACAATTTACAAGACTTATTCCCTTATCGCTAACCTCCGCGAACAT
>JBBBDQ010001232.1:2430000-2455000 GCA_037127315.1 Ascarosepion bandense | reverse complement strand
AACAACAGACATGACCCTCACTGACACCTATTATGCATTCAACAACAGATATGACCCTCACTGACACCTATTATGCATTCAACAACAGACATGACCCTCACTGACACGTATTATGCATTCAACGACAGACATGACCCTCACTGACACGTATTATGCATTCAACAACAGACATGACCCTCACTGACACCTATTATGCATTCAACAACAGACATGACCCTCACTGACACCTATTATGCATTCAACAACAGACATGACCCTCACTGACACGTATTGTTGTTAGTTGAATTAAGAAGTTTTGCATAATTTAAATAAACAACACTTTTTATGAAGATAGATATTTAACTGATATGATTGTAGAAAATGCTGTTAATAAAAACAACACTGATTAACATTTTATGCGTAGAGATGTTAGACATTTTTTGTCATATGAAGTGAGAGATACCCACACACGAGCAAATCTAGGCTGCGGTAGAAATACCTCTCACACATTCATCTAAGAAATACCTACAACAAAATTGTAATATATCAGTGGCAACAACGTCTTCCTCGAAGTAATGCCTTGCCATTATGTGGGATATATATGTGCAAAATATTTCTGCCTCAACCTGTATAAATGTTTGCCTCTTTCTGTGTAGATTGACGATTGATGCATAACTGACTAATCGGGTTATATATGATGCCTTTGAAGCAGGCGCACTGGTTGACAAACGTCATTCCCATCAAGAATTCCAAGATCCAAAATATTTTTACGAAAAAATATTCTTGGAATTGACCAAATATAAGTTTGCTTTTCCAAAAAAAATTGACTCTCCTAATTCGCAAATTTTTAGATAGTTTAAAATGCCAACGACACGCGTTCTAAAACGACATTCGCTCGTTTAATTTTTGCTGTATTTTGCGAATTTTTGCTGATTACATATGAATTATAACTATTGTGAGAAAGTTAATCTTCTATTTGTGGAGGAGAATAAGTCTTTTGTTTTATCAGAAAAATTCATTTTATTCCCAATTTATTCTATTATACATGTATATACAAATATACTGCGTTAGTATATTGTATTAAAATCTACCAAATTTGGATGAGACTTAATAATTCTACGAGTTTATGACGCATGTAATGATGGACTTTATATAAAATGAATAAATGTTTCAGAAATGTTGAATAACTATTGTATTTCGTTGAAATAGGCACCATGTTGATTAATGACTGTTCTCTAACGTACCACTAAATTCTTGATTCTCTCTTTAAAAAAATTCTCATCCGTAAAGATGTTATAAATAATGCTTCAGTTATTCCTTATTAAAGAATTTTTATTGCCTATCTTCTATGTGCCCTGTTCCTTTCAGGACTTAGGCGATCATGGCCTTCCACGTTTCCTTATCCCGGGTGGCTCTGAGCACGCCTTCTACTGTTACACTATACAACCCTTGTTCCATCATCCAACTGATTAGGTCCTTCAAATATGCTATCCGTTACTTTCCACTTTCTCTTTTTCCCTCTATCTGACCCGTTAGTATCAGGTTCTCCAAGCCCTCTTTCCTCATTGCGTGTCCCAGGAACTTCAGCTGTCTCTTCCTGATGCCCACTATTAATTTCCTTGTTGTTTCCATCATTTCCAAGACCTCATCATTGCTCACGTGCTCGATCCATGATATTCGCATCATTCTTTATACAAAGTTCAAAACCACATTTCTGCTGCGTTGAGCCTCTCCTTCATCCTTAAAGGGATCGTCTATAATTCCCAGTCATACAGAATGAAAGATAACACATAGAACTCCAGCACACTTTTCTTTGTTTCCAAAGAGATTTTCCTGTCTCTTAGTACTTTGACTAGTTTCTGAAAGATGTCCTTGATCGTGCCAATGCGTGTTCGGGGCTCAATGTTGCACTTTCCATCCTCTGTCAGAACGCTTCCCAGGTATTGAAATGAGTTTACTTGTTTTATTTTAGTTTCTCCGACGTATAGATGGCATTTTGGTTATTTTTTTTAATCGTTTCCCCGCAAGCAAGGCGGTAACGCCACTGATGCGCAGGGGGTTACATAAGAGAGGAAGATTAGGTAGAAGGAGAGGGAAGCGAGAGACGAACCAGTTACGGGAGGTGTCAGAGAAAGTAGCAACAGAAAGATGGGAATACAGGTGTGGTGACTGTTGCAAAGGTAGAGAGAAAGGAAAAGATATACAGCGAGATGTGGAAAGAACTAGAGTCAAGTGGTTAAGAGAAGGATATTGAGATGAGTATTGATACTCATACATATTAATTCGCAGGAGATATATCAGGCAAATAACGAGCCGGAGATAGCGTGCGGCTGTGTAGCAAAATCGAGCCATCCCTACTCAGGCGACTAAAATGTTTCTTTTTCAATTGTTCGTGCATACATTCAATTTCTCCACAAAATGATGTTACTGCTATTGTTTCTTTTGAGGTAATAATTGATAGGACATTGAAAGACTACCATACAATATTCATTAGATTTTTTAGGGTGCAATTTATGTTTGAGCTATTGTTTGAGCTATTGATTCACATGCATGTAATCAACGGCATACTCTCGCGTTTTCAAAGAGTATCTAATTCTTATAGAATGTAGATATTCGATAAAAAATGGTTTATTTTCTAGTCAAAAAGCTAACACCGAGCAAACCACAAATAAAGAGAAGATAGATAGATAGATAGATAGATAGATAGATAGATAGATAATCAGTGCCTTGCAATGTTCGTGATCTATTTTCCTAGTTGATACAAAATGGTCGAAACTTGGCGCTAGTGTATGTTTCCGAGCCAATTTTTAGTGATTTATTTCACCATATTATGCAGTATGAATTTCGAAAAAATTGTAAGCATTCTAACTATGATAAAAATTCATAGACAAAGTACATCCTACATTCCAGCTAAGAATTTTTGAATAGATAGATAGATAGATAGATAGATAGATAGATAGATAGATAGATAGATAGATAGATAGATAGATAGATAAGGAAGGCAGAGATTATACTGTAGTTGGGTTCCTCTGCTATTCATCTTGGGGTTCTTGACAAGATCTAACGGCGAATCTGCAATATAAATGACCCCGACCTGGCAGCTCAGCTCCAGTCACTTTCTCACCGATGTAATGTGGCTTACATCTGTCTCTTCTACAGTTACTGTCACGGATTCTGCTTATCCCTGGTTCATTTCTTCATGAATTTACTCGAGCTACTAGACTAGCAACTAGTCAGACCCTTTTACAGTGAAACCAATAAAATGTAACCGCAACTTCTACAGTATTAGCTTCTTTCATCGCACTTCCCGCTTGTGGAATTTATTTCCCTATATTTGTTCACCTGGCAGTTATTATCTCCAAGAATTTAAATATATTATCAATTGCCATCTCCTAACCCATTAACTCGCACCATTTCTCTCATGTTCTTTTCTCTGTCCACTCTACTCTCACCAGCTGTCTTCACACCAATGTTCTCCTCCTTCTCTTTGCCATTTCCTGACACCCCGTATAACTTGCTCCTCTTTCTCATCATTCTACTCTTATGTAACGCGAGGTAGTAAAGCCTTGCTTGGAGTGAAATGATTATATATATATATATATATATATATATATATATATATATATATATATATATATATATAACCAAAATATTTCCCAAATATAGAAGTCAAATTAAATTTACAAACTAGCAATATTGCTCCATATATGAAAGCAAACATGCATTTAAAGTATATATATATTGGAGTAGATAGACTGAACTATCGTCCGGTTCACTATCGTCCACCCACGTCTATTGAACAGGTGTAGAGGCTCATTCCTTGTTCCCCTGTTTATGATGTAGTTTCCAGCTTTCTCTTTTCCAATCTTTCCACTTTTCTCTTTTGTTAATTTTTTTTCAGTTGGAGTAGATAGACTGAACTATTGCCCGATTCACACTCCACCTACGTCTAATGAACAGGTGTAGAGGCTCATCCCTTGTTCCCCTGTTTAGGATGTGGTTTCCGGCTTTCTCTTTTCCAATCTATTCACTCTTACGTAGCACCGTGCACACAAGTGGCCTTACCGCCTTGCTTGGGGTGATGTGATTAAAATAAATAAAAAAATATATATAAACAGAAGATCTGACCATCCCCAGAGTATAATCAGGTACATTTACAAAAAACTAGAATGCATGCTATCAAATATTTCGTCTAACAATAGTTGATGAAATGAAAATCAGCACTGAAGATGCACTGAGAAAATCTGCCAATAACAACATTTTAGGATACAATCCCTAACCAAAGAGAAATAAAAATCACTGATAGAAAACAATCATTATGTGGTTCAACCCAACATTTAACAAAGAAGTAAAAACTAAAATAGCAAAAATATTTTAAACTGACCGATAAACACTTTCTAAAAAGATAAGAACTAAACAAAATTTTCAGTAGGAATACAATTAAACTGAGTTATAGCTGTACTAGTAATTTAGATAATTTCATAAAATACAAAACGCCAGGAATATAAATATCATTGTACAAATCAAGACCATTAATAAGTATTGTAACTGCAGGAACAAAAATAGTTGCCTACTTCAAGGACTATGTAATATAAAATGTTATTACAAAGCAAAAGTACATGAGGAATGGTCAAAACAAAACATATTTGAAATCAACCAAAGACACTTTTAAGACCAGGTGGTTTAATCACAGGTCCAGATTTAAAATAGAAAACTTAATAAATTGTACAAAATTGGCTAGCCACTAAGGAAATTGAAATTAAAATATGGAAAAGACCCTTGCATAAGATAGAGTATAAGGAAAACAGCCAAATCTTACAACGGTGACAAAATATTTAAACTGTGCAAGGAAGAATAGTTAGCTATTATGTTATTCCCAAAAAGAAATGAATTAATGAATGAAAGAACAGAAATTACGGCTAAGTTTAACCATACCATAAAGTACTTATTTGGGTCATAAAACCATGGGTTGAAAACGTTATAATTTCTTCGCATTTTGAAAATGGCGCGTTCAAAAACCATCTTCGTTACCTGAGTGTTTTAAAAAAAACCCGTAAAATAAGTTATTGCAAATCGCATGAAGACACCACATGGTAGGAACCTAGGCCGCGTAATAGCTCGGTTAAAAACGATATATATATATATATATATATATATATATAGAGAGAGAGAGAGAGAGAGAGAGAAAGAAAGAGAGAGATCAGGAGATTGCAAAGTTCGTGCCCAATTGTTAATATGTGACCGAAGCTGGACACAGTTGTTCAATTTGCTGTCAATTTCTGGTATTTTAGATTGAAAGCTTCCATTGTTCTCTTGCGAGTCAGACACTGTTGAATGCTGGTGTTTTGGCTATAACGAAAGGCATTGAATACAATGGGTTAAATGAGCACTATCAGTACATTCGGATGTTCTATGAATTTCTGAAAAGTGTAAGCATCAGAATTGCGACTCTAAAATACACGCAGAAGTTTTACTTGGATCATGCACCATCTTTTTGGTGGGTCGAACGGAAAACTTTGTCTGGATGATTTTGCCTAAGCGATTAACGACACACCGAAAGATTTTTTGATATCGATGGAGTCTTGCTGCTTGATCAAGTAATCCTCTAACCACTCGTTCTTATCACTTTTCGGTATGTAACCCCTAACAACTCTTTCTCATCACTTTCCCCTATGTAACCCCCTGCGCAACAGTGGCAGTGAAATGCCTTGCTTGGGTTGAAATGATTAAAAAGAACCGGATGGGGACATTTGAAAAAGTTAAAATAGACATTTCAACTGCTCTTCACCATTTAAACAAATTGTGTTCGTTTTCAAAAACGACAATTGTTATTCAACATTCTTGAATGAAAATAGAACAAGTTTGATCGTTTTCCTGCGGCAATTTCTTTTGTGGTATGTCACGAAAAAGAAGCCTTCCTGGGAAAGGCAATAAAAATAGATTGCTTATTATATACATTGACGACAATGGAGATGGAACAACCTTGTAAAAGTGCAAATCAGTAATTAAGTAAAAGCTTTGCTGTTCTTTGTCTTAGATTTCACAGTGATAATTAGAATAAATAACCAAAGTTATGCATTGTGATCATTTTTCTTCTCGTCTGAGTTAATCTTGCACATATACAAACCGACCATCCGACCATGCATTAAATACATTGTCATATTGTGTCGGGGGCATCTGATATTAATCTCGGGGTTTTCGACACGCTCCAGAGGAGAATATATAATGTCATCGGTCCCGAGGTGGCAGCTTGACAACAGCCAATTTCTCACCGACGGAATGTAGCATTTCCTCTGTCTTTACTACAAATATGTCCATGGCTCTCGCTCTGACATGCTTAGCTCACTGATACCCACTCTTCAGGAATTCACTCGAGCAAACAAACTGGTAACAAAGTATCACGCTTTAACCGTCAAAACAACCAAGTGCAGCCGCCACTACTCTTCTAACTCTCAGTTACCTCCTTGTTTACTTATGCTTGTTTCTCTGATAGCTACAATTTAAATAAAAAATATCAATTGTCATCCCTTTCCTCTTGGTCCCAGTCCTTCTGTTGTTCTTTCCCCAACACCCCTTTTACCTTGTTCTTCTCCTTTTCATTCTACTCTCACAACACTCTTTATACCGGTTTTCCTATACTTCTCTTGCGTTTTCTCTGACACCCTCTGTAACCGGTTCCTTTTTCTCATTGCTCTCATCCTATGTAAACATTCACTCTTTTTTATGTAGACCCCCTGCGCACCGGTGGTGGTACTGCCTTGCTTGGAGTGAAACGAATAAAAGAAATCTCGCCATTCTCAATGGAGCTGTTTAACAAATCTGTAATTTTCAAAGACGTTTCTAAACGTACCTTGTAGAAGCTAAAATAATTGAAATGGGAAAACCTCAAGCTTCCACCGTATTCTAGTGACTTAGTTTCTTCGGATTTTTATATCTTCAGGTCTCTACGGTACAATTTCTATAACAAAAGAATTGATACTGTACGGTCAATCAAATTATACTTCACAACCTACGAATGAATCATTTCATCAATCAATTGCACCTTAATCGTATGTAAAAGATTATTAGCGATTATAATTACAAGCATAACTAAATATTTACTGAGTTAGCCTATATTATTAAAAGCCTACCTATAATATATCTGCATCAATGTATTATTACAAACATATCTAAAGCGTTACTAGACTATCGAAGATATCACCATATTAGATACTTAAGCTTGCTTAATGTTTATTGCATTAAACTATAGTATGACACGCCTAAGTAAAATGCTTCTCTTTTTTACTGTATTACAATAAAATGTAAAGGATTATTGCATGAATCTGTTCTGTGGTATATGCATATAACTTTGTCCACATTTTCAAATATCATTTCCAAACTAGATCCTTAAAATCATGTCAACGCTATGGTATCCTTGTAACTTTATTTAAGAAATTAGTCCCGCTATAGCTCCCTGTTCTTGATGATTCCTGTTTTACAGATTAGAGTTCCAGATTTTTAAGAACTCTGGAAAATCTTCAGTTCTTTCAAAATAAAGACCTATTAATATTCTAATTCTCTTTCGCAAATTACTAGCGGATTTAATCAATTTCTAATTAGTTAAGCATCTTACATTTTAGACAGACAATATGGCTTTCGCTTCTTTAGGTCAGCCGTCATATGTATTGACAGTTATTGCTAAAATAATCTATCCTGGTTTAGATAAGAATGCCGAGATTAGGGCCGTAGCTTTCGATATAATTAGATCTTTTACAAGATTTGAATGTGGTCTTCTTTATAAGTTGAAGGATCATGGGATTTCTGGCTGTCTTTTTTATCAGATTGCGTAATGATAGTTACACTGAAAAGATCATTTTGAAATAATGCAGGCATCTCATCGATCTCTATTCAGCCTATTTTGACTCTTATTATCAAAAGGATTTTTCCTGGTAAATTATCTATGCTGATAGCAAAATTATTTACTCCAGTATAATAAAACGTCTGAAGCTTGGGTAAAATAAAATTGGCAACTGATCTCGATAATGACGTACAGTCTTCTTTTTAATAGACCAAGAACTGATTTTTTAATTTAAATCAACTAAAACGAAACAGCTACATATAAATCAGATAAATGAACTGTTTTACTTTCCATCGGAGAGTAATTCACTGCGCTTCTATGGTCTCATGTTTTCTAATGATATGAAGTAGAATTATTAGCTTTAATAGTTTAATAACTTTGCTGCTAAGTAAGTCGATTCACTATGACATGCTTGACAATTATTCTCGCCAGAATTTAATTTCATAAGACATTTTATAAGTTTGTCATTTGTCTGTATTGCTGCGACATCTGCTGAGACTCTTTGAATATGTATCTAGAATTCTTAACAGAATATTACAAAGAACTGGCAAATTAACTTCTATTTGCCTCTTTTATAAACATTTTAACGGTTATTGTTCTCGTTGGAGCCTATATTTTAGGAATTTCTGCTCAGTATTAGGTTTCATTATTGATGATGAGAGGGAATATATTTAAAGCAAAAGAGATGAAATTGTCAGCACAGAACCCTGTTTCGACCTTGTAAGAATGATTGACAGTGCAAGGATTAGAAGTGATAACAGAGAAACTAACTTCGCAAAGTACTACAAAAAAAAAAGGAAATTGCAGATAGCCATCAATTCTAATTCCTGAAAGGAACACAGCAAATAGAAGACGAATATTGGTAACTAGGTCTCATAATTTAAAATCTTACAGTTTATTCTCTCGCATTTCTAGATTGTGAAATTCTGTTTCGGTTTCGCACTTTCATGCCAACTACACTGTTGACAAAAATACATGCAATATCCATCATCATCATCTCTACTTTGAAATCCTGTTCTTTTTTAATTTCCTCGCTATTCTTATTTTTATCTTTTTTTATTTTCATTAAACCTTTGAAACCTAGTAGATTTATTGCCACCATTAGAGGGTATTACAAAACGTTAATGTAATTACAATGCTGCTATTTTTACATGAAAATGTTAAAAAATTAATGTATAGTATAAATACAGAAATATATTGTCTTGTTATCAAATTCTTTACTCTGAGTGTATTTTCTGTCGAGAAATGACATTGAATTAGTGAAAATAGTTATTTTCAATAGCAACCCATAAAACTATATTTAATCGTAAAATTTAATGAATGGTTTAAAGTTTTACATTACTAATATCCATCACATAATATCTAGAATAACAACAGTCTAAAAGCAAGAATTAAAAATACATACAGTTATTTGAAAAGCAGCAAAATCATAATCATGTGGTATTACTAAATAAAAATAGGAATTTATTGCCTTAGTGATATTTTTTATATCCAAACTTATTAATAAATGGAATTTTGTCTGTGTGTGTGTGTGTGTGTGTGTGTGTGCTCGTTATCTATAGACTCCGAAACGGCCGAACCGATTTTCTTGAAAATTTACACAGTTGTACTATAAGCGTCTGCGAGAGTTCTTAGCTAGATAATCGAAAATATCGGGTTATAGAAGGAGTGGCCCGATTTTAATCAAATTTGATACATTCATAGACAAAGACATAGGAAATGATATTCAGAAGTTTCAAGGTTGTAGTTCTTACAATAGTGCAGAGAATCGATAATGTATATATATATATATATATATATATATATATATATAAAAGGCAAGATCTTTGTGTGTGTGTGTGTGTGTGTGTGTCTGTTTATCTGCCTGTATGTCTGTATTTTTTTCAGCCCTTTTATTTTAGTTTTTTGCTTCGGGTTTGGCTCTAAGTAGGTATAATTGTAGTTCTTAGTCCCAGCCATCAGACCATTTACTCAGAGGATTTATTTAGCCTTCAAAATTCAGTTTACGACGAAAAATACTTATTTGATATCGATACCAGGAAATCAAAATTTGATATACATCCATTCATTTTTCTAACAGTCTACGGCTTTTTCTTTAAATGGAAACAACTATTGCATTTTAGTCTTTCGTGCCAACGTCCAAAGAGTCTGAGCTCTATGACCATGGATTAGTTTCAAAGCTTTCATTACACCGAAGCAACGCCGGTCTATACTGCTAGTTTTTAAAAATCATTCATACTTTTATTTGCATATAGACATTTTATGAGTAAGCTATGTCATCGATTCTGACTACGCAGCTAAACTTTTTCCAAGTGAGGTGCAGTCGTTTTTACAAATATTTTAAAAACAAATGCTCTGACAAGCGTTTTTTCCGCCTCATGAACTTAAGCGAGATACTAGAGTGGCGTCTAGGTCTAATCTTATTATTGTTGCAATAGTTAACTCTAACCACCCCTTCTACTTTAACAGGTTCTTTTCCCGCGCTACCTGTGGAACGTTTTTTTGTTTAAATACAACGTAAATTCCCCTTTTCTATCTTGAACCGCTTTGTACATTTTCCTTTCCTTATCCATCTGTATTCTCAGTCATATTACTCTCTTTCGTTATCACTTCCGGTAACCTCCTGCGTTGTAATGACATCAACTTTTTGCTTGGTGTGAAATGATTAGAACAAAATGTATCAGTATTAGCCATGTAGTCATTTGAATTAACTGCAAAATAGAATCGTTGCAAACAACGGCTAGAGTACCCGGTCTGTCCTGCTATATAGTCAAATAAATGGGATGTGAACACTTGTCCGTTGCGTAGATATTCTGATGAAAAAAATATACAAAGTAATCAACCGGAATTAAAACTCGGATATGTCTGTATGAGTCTCTAAACGTTAAAGTACCCCACCCAAACATACAGTTCAATCAATTAACAATACATCATGCGATGGTTTTATTTTCCATTAAACCTTTTAGATTATTGCCAATAGGCAACCAGGCCATTTCAATAATTGTTCACCTAATAAAACGTACTTTTTACCAGTTCTTTTTTTATAAATATAATTAATTTATAAAGAAACGTGATAAAAACTGTTTTTGGTGCAATAAAAAGACATTTTTACTGTATCTTTATTGGACACATTGTTTACCGTTTTATTTCACTTTCCATCGTACAGACAGCTTTATAATTCCTCTCTACCACGTATAATGTTTTCTTTTGTTCTCAGAATAACAAGTTCCAATGAACTATATCTTTGGAGGTTCATTTTGACGCCTCCATGTTACTCATTTTTAATAATCTGAGAGAGTTAGTTTCACTTTCTAGCAACAGGGCTGATGCCAAACTCTTGGTTAGTGACTCATTACTTCGTCAACGATTAACGTTTGCAGCTGACATTAATTGAAAGTGTATATTTGTTGTATTGTGAAGGACTGACAATTCACGGATATAAGTATGTAATACTTTTATTCTCAGTCGATACAGTAGTACACGTCCGTGTAGAGTGGCAACAACTAGTGAGCTGAGTAGACAACGGCCGTCCTAGCCGTCGGCTGCCGACTCCACTGTCGCTACTCGATATTAGTCTTTTATATATTGTGAACTGTATGTCACGTGTTCGAGCTACACACAACAATATTAAATCAGTACCTATGTCAGCATCTTATATAGTTGGTTATTTTTCACGACGAATCGATCTTGTATAGTTATAAATCTACAATCCTTTCATCTCGTCTGGCGCTCCTGCAATATATATAGAGAGAGGTTCGCGATAAAGTTTTTAAACAAAGTACAATTTTATTCGTCATGACGTCATATATGGAATTCAGGTTCTTTCCATCTGATATGAACCGCAAAGAGCATATTGAGTCAATTGCTAAATCTGCAGCCTAAAATGTTGGTCCACTATGTTGTGCTAGATATTTTCTCGCCAGAACCTGTTTTACATATTTATAAATCTACCATTCTACCAAACTGGATTCTGGTCCCATGGTCCTGCTATATAATTAGAAATTCTTGATAATATTAAATGAAGAAGCTGCAATGTTATTGATCCTGATTTAACATTTCGGCTTCAGTCACTTTTCCAACACTATGACATAGTTTCCATGTGTGTTTTTCTATGAATACTTACAAAATATTTGTTCATATGAACATTCTTTTATGGAACCTAGACTTTATCAATTTAATCATTTAAGATTAATTACAAGGTCTCAGGAATTTACCATTGACATGGTTAGATATAACTGTAAGTTCTATAATAATAGTTATTTTTCTGTCAGTCTTTTCGCTTGTGAAAAAATGTTCGGCTTTTTGCTTATCAGTCAACTTTAATTTCAAAACTCTAAAGGACATGTCAGTCGTTATCATCTCCCTTATTTATTTGTATTCTTTTTGTATGACTTTTCCTTAATATTATATTTCTTGCATTCTTGAAACGCTTGCATTATCGTGGCATGATTGATTTTTTAGGTGAAATGATTAAACAGAATTAATAGAGTTTTTCTACCGGAATTTCTACGACACCTAAAATAAATGTTAATATGCAGTTGAAATACTTGGCGAATGGGAGTAGATAGACTGAACTATCGCCCTGTTTACACTCCACCCACGCCTATTGAACAGGTGTAGAGTCTCATCCCTTGTTTCCTGTTTAGGATGTGATTTCCGGCTCTCTCTTTTCCAACCTTTTCACTTTTCCTTTTTGTTTTATTTTTTTTCAATTGGAGTAGATAGACTGAACTATCGCCCGGTTCACACTCCACCCACGTCTATTGAACAGGTGTAGAGTCTCATCCTTGTTCCCTGTTTAGGATGTGATTTCCGGCTCTCTCTTTTCCAACCTTTTCACTTTTCCTTTTTGTTTATTTTTTTTCAATTGGAGTAGATAGACTAAACTAGCGCCCGGTTCACACTCCACCCACGCCTATTGAACAGCTGTAGAGTCTCATCCCTTGTTCCCTGTTTAGGATGTGATTTCTGGCTTTCTCTTTTCCAATCTTTTCACTTTTCCTTATTTTATTTTTCAATTGGAGTAGATAGACTGAACTATCTCCCGGTTCACACTCCACCCACCTCTATTGAACAGGTGTAGAGGCTCATCCGTTGTTTCCTGTTTATGATGTGGTTTCCGGCTTTCTCTTTTCCAATCTTTTCACTTTTCCTTATTTTATTTTTCAATTGGAGTAGATAAACTGAACTATCACCCGGTTCACACTCCACCCACGTCTATTGAACAGATGTAGAGGCTCATCCGTTGTTCCCTGTTTATGATGTGGTTTCCGGCTTTCTCTTTTCCAATCTTTTCACTCTTACGTAGCCCCATGCACACCAGTGGCCTTTCCGCCTTGCCCGGGGTGATATAATTAAAAAAAAATACCTTAATGAAAATAAGAAAAAACAATTTCAACCAAGTTATTTCAGGTTGTACTAATTTCATCAATAAAAACAGTGTGATATATTAAAATATTGTCTCCTCGTTTCAATGCCGGTTTAGGCCATTTAGCTCTTCAGGTCGCAACGCTGCTTCATAGATTGTATGACTGCGGTTACAATTCTAATTCATTTTATTTCGCATAGATTCTAGAAGTAAACAAGAAGGAGATTTTCAGGGAAATCCATGCCCTCTATTTCGTTTCGCATTCCGGGAACTGATTAATAACTTCTGTGATGAATCTTTTTTCGGAAAGCGTATCGGCAAAACAGATTATTGCGGTTATTTGCCACTTTCTTACAGTTTTACTTTTACCCTAAAGTTAGACAACGAAAATTCCCAAAATTCCTTGTCAAGAGTTATTCATGGCCAAGTTTTTGCATTTTGTAGTAATAACTATCCAGTATATAAGCACGCTGTCTTCGTAAATACATTTCGGATTATTTTTTATCAATTGTCGAAAAAATAACCTTGGACGTCACGACGCTCTGCCTCGCACGCTCGCCTAGTTCTGTCGACTTTGTCCATCTACAACGACCAAAACGTAACTGAAGCCGCCGCCCTCGGCTCGGACGAGACGACCCGCTGAACTTAAGCATATCGCTAAGCGGAGGAAAAGAAACCAACCGGGATTCCCTTAGTAACGGCGAGTGAACCGGGAGAAACCCAACGCCGAATCCCGTCGCAAGCAAACGGCTTTTATCAATTGTCGCTTTCGGATGATTATATACGTATTTATACATTTTCGAATCAACAGTTTATTTTAATGGAAAGTGCTTATATAGGATTCGTATTTCCACTTTTGCTTTTGTAGATCGTGTGAGTACCTGTGTATGCAAATGAGAGCTTGATGTAGAAATTAACAGTAAATTCTACTCGACTCCCCACATTATTCTTTCCACTTTCTTGTAAAATATTCAACCATCACCGTATATATATACACTACCGGCCATAATTATTAGGCCACCCCAGTGTTTAAAAAAAATTAATCTATTTCATACTATTTTTTACTATTTATTGCTATGTTATTATATGTAAATAAAAAATGGAATGGTTCTTTAATTGTTAATACTGCACAATAATATGTGCGTTAAATGAATTTATAAGTACTTAATAATTACCTATATTGCAGTTTCATCAATGAAAGAATGAAGAAAATTTAGGTTGATTCGGAAGAGTTCATCTTTGCTTCCTTGCCAGGTAAACCTTTGCAAAGTAATAATAAATTTTTTTTTTCATTAAGAATTATCCACTTGGCAATAAATACTAAAAATAGTATGAAATACATCATTTTCTGTAAAAAAAAACTGGGGTGGCCTAATAATTATGGCCGGTAGTGTATATTCATCCGGGGTTAAAGCAAGCATCAATGCTTTCATTCCAGCCAGGATATTAAAAGTTTAATTTCGTTCGTACTTATCCTTAGATCTCACATACTTCCTCGATTGCTATCATTCACTGGAATCATTTCATAAAGCTCCATTGCAGTCACAAGTCTGATTATAATAGACGTCTTTTTGTATCCTATCGTAATGAATACAAACATGTGCATATTGGTGCGACGTTATTGTTTGCTGATAGAATGAAACAGTGTATAACACCTTGCACGTTAGATGCTTCAGATTACTGGCGGCTCTGCAAAAATGAGTTCAATTTGTGGTGATACCGACTGAGCAAAAGCCAGGGACCGGATGTTTGCACTCTAACGACCAAAAAATGACCAAAACTAGTCGGTGCACATCCGGGTTCGCGTAGATGTTCCGGTTGAAAACTAAAAATTAATTAAATATTAAATTCCAGTTCGCGAGCCAACGCGAATTTTATTTATCGGCCAATGGGAAGCCCAGAATCAAATACGGATATGAATTCCCAAATGATCTGCTGCGATTCAAAAATAAGATAGAAAAAGCCGATACAGAAAGCATCGCCAGACAGAAAGACCGACTAACACAGACTGACTCGCGACAGACCAGAGTAATTATTATCTCCCTTGACCAAGTTAAGTGGCTTACTATGCTCGTCGCCTTCACTTCCATTTTCCTTCGTCCCTGTCTCCAAACTACTTACTGACCTAAGGAGCGGATATATCAAAGACGTTCCTTACTTACAACGCTCCCACATATCTATGTATTAATTCTCTTTTCAGCATTTTATTGCCGTGAACATTTTAACGTCCGTTGGAACTATATTTAAAAGATTACTTTAACTGTAAAAATCTTAAATGATATGTGTATATCTAAAATGTTATTTTTCAACACAATTTGTTTTTCTTGATTTACAATCATTTTATGACTTATAGTGGGCTATCTACAACGAGGCCAAATTCCGTTAATCTGCAACATTATACAACTACCCTTCACTAGAACGTCTCCCCACTATAAACTGGAAAAGAATGGATAACCCACTATAAATTAATTCAAAGACCAATATCTAAGGCAGACAAGGTTGAATGCTTGGTCCCAAATTCTCTCCTACCTACACACTGAACGCGTTTGCGTTTGAAAAACACACATTCATTTTTCCACATAGATTACTATGTGCAAAATATTGCCTCTGGCCTCGAACATCATATCTAAATTAGGCTTCCATAAGGCAAACAGGGGTGATGGAATCTATAGAAATGTTCTTCTGAGCATGCTTATCTCCTGTACAAACACTAAAACTATTCCATATCTGTTTCCTGCATTGCTGCTTGTTGGAAGTCTTCAGCTGTAGTTCTTGTTTTAAAGAACTCTGGTGAACACTGTGAGACCTCTAACTATAGCCCTATTAGTTTTATACCTCTTTTTGGCAAAGTATTCGAGGCTGAAATCAATGCTGAAGTAGTTAAGCATCTCATTTCTCATGACCTACCCTCTGACAATCAATGTGACTTCCGCTTCACTAAGTCTACCATTGATGTGCTAACAGCCATCATTGAATATGAATATCAGGCTCTTGATAATAATGGCGAAGCTCGAACTGCTTCTCTAGATATTTCGAAATCATTTGAGAGGTTTTGGCATGTTTTCCTTTGTACAAGCTACAATATTTTCGGTTAATAGTTTGATTTAATGCAATCGTTCCTCTAATATTGAAATGAAGGTCGTTTTGAATGGACGAGCTTCCAGACGTTTTTACACGTATGCTGGATTCTCTCAAGTGATTAACTGGGGGAGGAAATGACTTGTAAATTTTAATGCCTTTAAAACAAAACTGTTCTCCTTTACTCACCATAAAGAAGTTTGCTTGCCAGCTGTCATCATGAGTTATGAAAGTCACCTTGGAATCAACACTTGGCTTCACTTTTTCAAACTAGATGAAGTGAAATGTATATATCGGATCTATAGCTGCTAGGGAGGTTAGGTCTCTGTTACATTCAAGAATGATTTTTGCGCCTGACTCTATACGGTATACTTATACATCTACCATTTGACCGTGCATTAAATACTACTGCCATATCTGGTCAGATGCTCTTGCTATATATTTCGAGGTTCTCGACAAAACAAAAAAAGTGAAGGTGAATTATAATCAGTCCTGGCTTGGCATCTCCACTTCAGCCGCTTCCTCACCAACGTGACGTGGCTTCCCTCTGTCTTTTCTACAAATATGTTCGTGGCACCTGCTGATTCTTCTCCATCGCGAATTCCATGTGTGCTACTTCATTGGCATTTAGGTCTCACCGTTTTACCGCTGAAATAGTTACTGTAACCACGTTTTTGACTCGAAAAGTCGCTGCTTGCGGAAACCGTTTCCGTTTATTTGCTTCACTGATAGCTAAAATCTTAAAAAAAGTTAAGCGCTACGTCAATTTCCATGGCCTATTTTCTTGAATTCCTTTCATTTTTTATTATTTATTCAATTTCTCTTGTACACAGGCTTTTCTCTCTCTCTCTCTCTCTCTCTCTCTCTCTCTCTCTCTCTGTAACCTCATGCGCTCTAGTGACGGTCTCGTCTTTCTTGGGGTGACATGATTATTTTTCTCTCTTTTTTCTTTCTTTTTTCTCTCTTTTTATCTCTCTTTTTTTCCCTCTTTTTATTTTTATTTTATTTCCATTTTGAAAGATGTACGTTGCTGAGGAGATGTAAAAACTCTTATGGATTTTATGTCGAAATACTCATTCAACATTTTTGAATATTGAAAATTTATTTTACTTTATATTAGGTCTGTAATTTTAATTATAATGAGCTCTTCTCCTGTATAATATTTTTTAATATTAAAATTTTTAATATTAATTAGGATCAGGTTTTTGGGATTTACCTTCCTACTTTGGATTAAAGTATTTTAATAACATATATAAATATATATATATATATATATATATATATATATATATATAGGATGCGTTAGGTAAATTGTTGCCATATCATTTTAGTTTTGCGCCTGTGGACTGAACAGTATATTATGATCAGTTATTATGTCGTAATTTAATCCGCCCTCGACAGAAATTTAGAAACATGTTTTACTGCTTGGCTTTCGAACTGGAAGTTTTAATTCGAACTTTTAAGAGTGTTTGTGTGTCAATCTGTCGACAGTTCAGACGGGACGATTCGGAAACACTTGGATGAGTATAACATTGATTACGACGGTTTTTCGGACGATGGCGACATTTGTTACTCTATTCATCTTTCCACATGATCTTAGATTCAACACGGCTTCCATCGATTGTCCTGAGAAGGTAATGTTGCTCTAGATTAAGTCTGTGGTTGCTGGAAACCCTATGTCTGGCAACAGGACTGTAACATGCCATACAATCATTAGAAAACAGTCATTGCTCTCAGACAAATTCTGTGACCACATTATCCCTACGTCTACAAGCTAAATCTTCAGACTGTCACCACTTTGATTATAATATTTCAAGTAGAATTGGGTAGGATATAAAAAAAACTCCTTATAACACCAAAGATAAACTGAAAGTAATGAATATGGTAACAATCAGCAATTTGAATAATGAGGGCGTCAAGACTATAAGAAATTCTGAAATCGTTCAGAGACCGTGATTAGAGACAAACGGCGATTTTATTGAATAAATTTACTGCTTATCACTTAAAGATCATTTTTATGTTGAAGTTAATGGCGATCTTATTGAATAAATTTACTCTTTAGTATTAAAAGTTTCTTTAAAAAATGTTGGTACATATATTTGTTAGAATATGATGTTTGTTATTTTCATTTGTTCGTAATTTTGATTACTATTTATCCATCACAACCTGTATATACACCAAACATTTGAATGAAGTTCAATTCATTTTTAGAATATCTTATTTAGGATTAAATGATTAAAATTCTTTTAAAACAATAATCGCACAAATTTTCTACACATATGTGTATTATAATACTGCAGAACATTGTATGATTGTTTACAAACCATATTTGACACGTTTAATATTTTCAGTGTATTCTTCACAAATTGGAGAAAGTCTCTCTACTATTTGTGTTGTATTATAGTGGGTTATCCGTTCTAGTGGAGAGTAGCTGTGTGTTGTTGCAGATTAACGGTATTTGGCATCGTTGTAGATAGCCCACTGTAAGTTATAAAATGGATTATAAAACACGAAAATCAAATGGAGTATAGCAACTACATTTCCTATATACACATATTAGTTAAGGTTATTACAGTTAAAGTAATCCTTTTAGGATGGGTTCAACGGACGTTAAAAGTTCATGGCAATAAAATGCTGAAAAGAGAATTTGTGCGTATGAATGTGGGAGTGTTGTAAATTAGGAATGTCTTTGATGTATCCGCTTCTTTGGTCTGTAAGTAGTTTAGTGACAGCAAAGTAGATGAGAGGGAAAGGCGGCGAGCGTAGTAAATCGCTTGACTTGGTCAAGGGAAGTGCTAATTACGCTAGAGCTTTCTCGAGTCTCTATATCGGTGTCTCTGTTAGTCTCGTCTCGTGGTGACGCTTTCATTTGGGAATTCACACTCGTATTTGATTCTGGGCTTCCCATTGGGCGATAAATGAAATTCGCGTAGGCTCCCGAACTGGAATTTGATATTTAATTAATTTTTAGCTTTCTGACAGAACCTCTGCGTGGAGCAGGCTGTGCACCGACCAGTTTTGGTCATTTGCTTTCTGGTCCTGAGAGTGCAAACATCCGGTCCCTCGCTTTGCTAGATATCACCACAGTATCAATTAACTAAAAATTTCAATGTTGTCTAATCCAAAGCACCCCAATAGATTTTTATAAATATCGCTGTCTGAATTAAATGTAAATCGATACTTTGATAATTGTTCAAAGAAACACATCTGATGTCATCGAAGAGTAAAATAGGAGAATGGTCTTGGGGAAGGCTCTATTACTTCGTCGAACATATAAGCTCGTATATAAAAATGTAAAGAGAGAGAAGGGGAATATATCTGCAAAAATCAAACGCATTATATCATATTATTATTATGTCATTTTTCATCATATTTCGATTTCTGCTTTGGTCTCACTACCAACCAAGTCTACGGGGAGACCTAAGGCAGGTAGTGGCGTGTTGTTATGGCTCCATTTCATGTTTTTCTATCTTCCCTATCATTCCCAGCATTACATAGATAAAGTTTTCCTTAGTGTGTGGGCTGTACTTAATAAGACAATTTTTTGTAGGTCTCTTAAGCTGGGGTTTCCAGGGATTCTTTCAATGTGTTGTTTTGTTCCATTTTTTATCATTCCAAGTGCACCTACTATCACTGGCACAACTCTTGTTTTCAATTTCCACATTTTTTCTATTTCAATTTCCAGGTCTTTATATTTTGACAGTTTTTCAAATTCCTTGATTGCTATGTTACAATCCGCTGGACAAGCCATATCAATTAATAGACAAGTTTTCTCCTTCTGGTTTTTAACAATAATGTCTGGCCTGTTTGATTCAATTTTTCTGTCTGTGTAGATGGTGTAATCCCATAGAATGGTTACATCTTCTATTTCTGTAACCGGTGCTGGGTGATGTTCATACCAGTGTTTGTTTACAGCTTTTCTATAATGTTTGCACATTGCCCAATGTAAATATTGCCCAACTCTATCGTGGCGATTTTTATATTCATTTGGGGCAAGCACAGAACAGCCTGAGATTAGGTGGTCTATTGTTGCTTGGTGTTTATCACAAAACCTGCATTTTGGATCCATATTATTATGCATAATATTTGCCTGAAAGTTTCTTGTGAAAAGACTTTGGTCTTGTGCTGCAAGAATAAAGCCTTCAGTTTCAGACTTTAATCCAGATGCACGTAACCATCGATGAGTATTAACTTTGTCAACATTGGATTTATTGGCACGTACTGGATATTGGCCATGCAGAGGTTTGTCTTGCCAGCGCTGTTTCATCTGTTCATGAGCTTTATCTTTGGCTTTCATTTTCATATTTTTTGCCGCAATAGTTGGTTCTTGGTTTCTGTTTTGTAAATCTTTTTTGTATTTACTGCCTTCTTTCCTTATTGAATATTTTTCTTTCTGTTTTCATGTTGCTTGAATAAGTGTATCATCCAGTCCTTTGTTGTCTCTATGTATGTTAGCAAACCAATAGTTGTTGTCTTGTATGACAATTCTAGCTGAATAAGACCTTTTCCATCTTCTTTACGGAGTATGTGTAGACGGTCTACATGAGCCTTTGGATGATGCATCTTATGCTTAAAAAGAAGCTTTCTTGTTTTAGAATCCATTTGCCTATTGTCATTTAGATTCCAGTTTAAGATGTTGAAACTATATTGGACAACTGGGATGGCAAGAATATTAATGGTCATAATTCTGTCCTAAGAATTCAATTCCGTTTTTACGATCTATAGTATAGCCTTCTATAGTACTCTTTAATATCATAACATATTTTTGAATAAAATAAATATTGCCATTATACATTTTTGAAGGAAAAACATTATTACTAGCAATACATTTTTAATACAAGACTAGAAGACATCTTTAGTTTTTTTTAATAAAAATAATTTTTGTAAGTATTTAAAAAATCATAAAAATATAACTAAATCAAATTTCTCACTATAGTCAGTCAGTCAGTCAGTTAAGTGCCATGCGCGATACACGCTTGGGTGATCATGTCTCGAAAGAGACATGACTGACTGGGCAGAAGATTATCCCGCAATAGGTTGCCATTACTTTCTGCGGTAGACTTGTTGCCGACCAAGGCTATAGAACCCAATCTGTCTTATTATTTAACCCATAACTGGAGGGAAGAGACGGATTAATACCTTTCCCAAGGGTAAGTGAATGCAATGAATTCAACTGGAATTGCGCGTAAGTGAATGCAATGAATTCAACTGGAATTCGAACTCGGTTCCCTGATTTCTCGTTCCGAGCCGATATCCACACGCCACAACTGAACCTTAATAATACCTTAACACCCTACTTTTTGAACATTAAATAAACCACAGATGTTGACATGCCGTTAAAAAAACTCAGACTCAAACTCATACGCTTCAGTGAGTGTATCAGAACCCTTTCAATTAAAAACGATAGCTCCAAACACAACTGAAAATGAATGTTTGAGGTCGATCTGACAATTTGATCGTGCTTTCATTTTGGTAGCTCCATTAATGATAATGTTTGTAACTGTTTATGTGTTGAGGTTCACAACAAATGCAAGAAGTTAGTATGAACACCATCCGAATCTGGTTACAGATATAAGACATGTAAAAATTTAATGGCAATTTTCAATACAAACAGACAAAACAAAAAAAGCTAATCGCTCTGATATCATGATCAAAGTCTATATAAAATGAATATGATTTCTTATTGACATAGAAGTACAGGCAGACTGTAATTTATCTTTGAAGTTCCTCAAAAAGCTATCAACGTAAAAGGTGCTTAAAGTCGAAATCTGAAAAATGTGGCATGTTAAGTTATTAAAAACTGCATTTGTAGTTAGAACCCTTGATTGGATTAGCAAAATCTTTCAATAAACTCATCGAAGGGAACTCTGGTAGCTCAAGCTTTCAATAAATTCAAAGAAATGTACTCACAAGTACAGTTTACAGTTTACGAAGGACTGTTTGTATGTATGATGTGAATGTGGGTGATCTGAATATTTTTTAAAGTACTCATAAGAAAATGACATGGTGATATTTCTGGAATTAGATCTCTGAAAAGAAAAATCCCAAAAAGAAATGAGTATGCAACAATAATAATAATAATAATAATAATAATAATAATAATAATAAAAATAATAATAATAAGAAGAAGAAGAAGAAGAAGAAGAAGAAGAACAACAACAACAACAACAACAACAACAATCTCTGCTTTCTTCACCGGTGTTCTTTTTTTTTTGCCCACTATATTTATCTTCTACAAAAATCACGTATATATTTGTTTCCTTTTATCTCTCTTTCTCTGTCTCTGTCTCTCTGTCTCTCTGTCTGTCTCTCTCTCTCTCTCTCTCTCAAATATGTGTATCATTGGTAGGAGTAAATTCCTAATTCATGTTATTTTCAGCATCCCCTCTCGAGAGATTCCTTGGCGATTTTTAAAAATGTTTTTCTTTACTTCTTTTTTCTTCTTACTCTAGTTTTTTTTTGCTTCTTTTCTTTTTGAAGATGTTAATATTAAATTTAAAATGCCCCTAAATTGTGGACAACGAAATCGACGTACGAAATTCCTGAGTAATGATGAGGAAGGAAACATCAATTACCTAAGTGACAATATTTTACTCATAACAAAGTTTGCTTGCCTTAAATGCCTTTCTATCAGTATTCCAGTGACTGTCAGCAAGTTTTGTTTCACACACTCTTCCAAATTTCTACTACACACACACACACACTCTCACACACACACACACACACACACACACACACACACACACACACACACACATATATATATATATATATATGGCTGTGTGCGTGTGTGTGCTGATATTTCTTATGTAAAAGAAAGAAGTAAGAAACCAAGCAGAACAGCGTAAAAAACAATGCTTTAATGAATCTTAGCATCATGTTCAAGGACTTGTTATCTTTAATTTCTTTCTCCCTCTCTTTCTCTCAAGGACACACACACATATAACCACAAACGCAATACGCACACACACACACAAACCGAAAAAAATATATATGTATATATATATATTATACTTTAGAACAAGTATTGAAGTTTTATATGTTCTAAAATATAATTTATAATATATATTTACTGTTCTATTTTGATAATGAGCACTGTTTAAAATTAATGCTTTTAAAAATTGCAAATATCTTCGTTACTTATTAATTTTATTTGTATATTGATGTGGCCCAGGTAAAAAGGTCACAAGGAAGACTCGACCACGGTATATGTTTGGAATCAATATTGTATTCCAAAAGAGAACAGTGTACAGAGGAAATATAGTATAATAGTAATTATCGCCGAATTAACAAATGAGTATCGTAGCCGCGATTATCGTGTCGTTGAAGGAGTCGTTCCTTTTAAAAAAATAGTTTGTATATTTTCCTTTACTTCGAATCTTGCTTGTATCTTAGTATACTCGAGAAGACTTCAGAAAAAGTCTGTTTGAATTCCGCTTAAGGTTCCTCGGTTTCTGATGTAATATTCTCAATTCTTTGGTAAACTGTGTTGATAGAGCGGTCCCACATATTAAAATGGTCCATCCAGTTAGTGCCAAATAAATTTTCAGAGTTTTTAGTACGAACGTCTTAATTTTTTTGATCGTACCGTTTAATGTAACTAACAGGACAACTCACCAATGAAATTAATCCTACTTCCGGTCACCGTGCGGGCCGATTTACTACTTTTGTAACGTGGGCTTGTTTAGACTCCTCCAAGTCTGTAGGTATATAATAGAAGGGGTCTGATCCAGAATCTAACTGGAGAATAACCGTCTTATTCAATATATTTTCGGTGACGTATTTTCACAAGCTTCCATCATGTTTCTCACTTGACCTAGCGTTTCTGACTCGATATTTGTCTGTTTTTATACTTTTACAATGGGAGTCGTTATGGCCAAGTTTACCGCAGTTTTTGCACTTTTTATTTAGGAATAGGCATAATTTTGGCCAATGCAATTCACCGCAGCAATAGCACTGACTGGGAGGGGGGTAATTTTCGCGTGAATTTTTCGTTTTGTGAGTGGCCTCCGTTCTTTTTATTCGTGGCGTAATATTTTTGGTTATATTTTACTTTGTTGATGTAAGCTAGATTTCTCTATATTTCTCGAGTCGTCCTTTACGCTTATAATTTTTGACAGTCTTCTGCCTATTTCTGAAGTGTTAAATTTGATTCACTCTCTAATTTCGCGAGTACCCTACGCCTAATTTCAGCGTTGTATTTTTTGCTGATACCAATACCTAAGCAAAAGTGAGGCATTTGAAATCGTCTGCAGTCATATCCGCCAGCTTGAAATCGTTTCAGTGTTTGTTTACGATTGTCGCAAAAGTTATATAGTCGTGGTCGTCTTGCTTTGTCAAATTAAAGCATTTCCATCTTTTATGAAAAAGAGAGGTGTTAAGGCTAAAAAGTTCTGATAACAATCTTACGGCTTCTGTAAATTCTAGTTTCGTGGATTTCTTAAGTAGAATGTAATTCACAAATCTACCGTGCTCGGTAGTACCAAGCTTTTGCTTGGTAACTTCACAATTTTTAATCTGGCCAGCTTTCACAGTCGAACTTGAAGAGCTCTTCTTATCTTCTAAATATGAGTCGAATGTCTTATCTTCTTCCGGCACATATGTGAACATTTCTGTTGTCCTCCAGATGGTACTTTGTGAGAACGTCTCGTTGTTCTCCGCGGATGATTTGTTATTCAAAGCTTCTAGAAGCAATTCCTCGACTCGTTTTTGTCTGTTTTCGTTTGCTTGAAGTGTTT
>JBBBDQ010001232.1:1720000-1787500 GCA_037127315.1 Ascarosepion bandense | reverse complement strand
TAAATAAGTACATTATTACTAAGAATTCTAATTTTACTGATCATTTCTATACAATTTCAGATAATTTCTATGAACTCTTTAGCAATGTATTCTCAGATGAGGTCTTCAACATTTCCACCTATATATGTTCTAGGCGTACATAATAACACTAAAATGGATATTATTTAGCATTACGCTCTTTCACCGAGCAGAAAAGGTCTTTGCTGCATTTACTTTCTGCTCGTCACATGACTCACTAAATCATTCTGAATTTAAAAAAAAAACTTCATTGCTCCAATCCTTTACTGGGATGATAAATGATTCACTTGGTGTGAGTGTTATGAAGCTCTGAATGGACATACGTTTCCTGAATTACTGTTTCTGTCCCATCAGACATGGGCACCTCAGAACACTGACGGCTCGTGGTTTTATGAGCAGCGAAATTGCTCTTGGGTTATTGATTTCGTGTAACTTCTGTGAACGCGTGGAGTCAACGGTCGTCAGCATCCCTACCCTGTCGCTTGGGAGAATTCAAGTCCAAGTGATTCATGGTTTCAATTGAAACGCGGTCCTTAATTATAGAATGCACACGTTCGCAAGGCCCAGAAAAAATACGAAATCGACGTGCAGAAGTTGGGAAGTTTCCTAGTGATTCGCTTGTGGTAGAACTGAAATTGAGATTTAGCAGATTAGGATTATTGTATAAATGGATTTCTTTAATTAAAACATGCATATCTGGATAATTTTTTGAAAGAAGCTTTGTGATATAAAGATGCTAGACTTGAGTTTGTTTATAGCAATAGTTTAGATTAGCGTGTGGTACAGTGAATATCGACTCGGAGCGACAAATTGCGGTGCCGAGTTCAAATTCGAGTTGAATTCTTTGCATTCATTTACGCACAAGGGAAAGGTATTATTGCGTCTCTTCTCTCCGATTATGGGTTAAATAATAGGACAGATTGGATTCTATAGCCTTGTCTGGCAACCAGTCTACAGCAGAAAGCAATGGTAACCTACCGCAGAATAATCTTCTGCCCAGTCAGACATGTCTTTTTCGAGACATGATCGCCCAACGCGTGTATCACGTATGCCACTCAACTAACTGATTTTTGCCTTCACATAATCACAAGAGAACAAATTCCTGCATGGCTGATGTTAACCTCCATGAGTTCACTTCGTGGGCTCGTGGTTTTCAATGATATCAAGTGAGGTGATTATTACAAATAAATTCTAAGACTAAAAAAAAAGTTAATTGTGTCGTGACAGACAATATCTCTGATCAGAATCATTATTGTACATATATAAATCTACCATTCATTCGTGCTTGAATGCTTCTGCTAAATCATGTCTGGTGAATTTTCTGACAAAAGTCATAACACGGGTTTGTAATATAATCGATCATGACCTGGCATCTTATTTTCTGTCACTTTCTGATCGACTTTACGTGGACTTTTATCGTGTTTTATACAAATATTGTCGTGCCAATTGTTCTGATGAGCTCTTATTATTCGTAACTCAACATACTTCAAGTATGATGTGTGTTGTGGTTCAGTAGATATTGACTGGAAACGACAAATCAGGGAGCCGAGTTCAAATTCCAGTTGAATTCCTTGCATTCACTTCGGCACAAATACCCTTAGGAAAGGTATTAATCCGTCTCTTCCCTCCAGTTATGAGTTATATAATTGGACACATTGGTTTCTATAGCTTTGGTTGGCAACCAGTATACCGCAGAAAGCAATGGCAACCTACTACGGGATAATCTTCTAGCTAGTCAGTTATGTCTTACTCGAGATATGATCGCCCAAAGCGTGTATCACGTATGGCACTTAACTGACTGACTGATCTCAACTGCAATAATTTAGGCATGCTACTAGATTGGCAATTAGGTTTCATTATTGTACTGTTGAACTAGCTAAAGACAGTAGTCAGTTCTACGCTAATTTCTTTTTTCAGGCAATTCCATCAAATTTCTTGTTTCCCTATCACGTACAACCTTCAACAATTTCAATGCAATGTCAATCCCGAATTTCAGAAGTTTCTTTCTTTATTTTTATTTTTCACACTAGTCTCTAAAGTTTTTTCAGTTTCTTTCGATTCCTGAGTCGTAGTAGCCTTATAGCCTAGCTTTAGATGTAAAATTATATATATATATATATATATATATATATATATATATATATATATATATATATAATGTATTGAGGCAACAGATAATTTTCCAGACATATACGGTTAAATATAAAAGACAATGAATGTTTATTATGTTTAATCATGAGCCGTTTTAAACATCGTATTTTGGTTTTAATTTTGAGTGAAAATAAAGACATAAATTCTCCAAAGTTTGGATAAGTTTTTTATTAATTTGGTTCTAAGCTTTCGGCTCACATGAGCTATCTTCAGAGAGGTTACAAGGACGTTAACATAAAAACATCCACCATCAAAGATGATTTTATCTTGTGTCGACATAACTTTACTATCCAACGATAAGAGTTACTAAATAGCAGAGGCACTTCGTAGATTTGTAATGCGGTTCTATGACGTCACACCGCGTTGGAGCACGAAATGTTAACAGAACTATTTATTTAAATACGATGTAATGTGTTATGACAGATTTAAATGTAATTTCTTTTAGTGTAATTGGTTTTGATTTAATGAACATGGCCTCTAATAACTGAAGGTTCTTTTAACTAATGGAAGAGTGAGTATTATTTTGTTGTTGACTAAAATCTGTTTAATAGTACCTACATGGCTATATTTTTCAAAGAAATGTTGTTTGATGGAACTCTGATCAGAAAAGTGACAGGTAAGTCTACGGAAGAGCGTGGTTGTAGTAAAACCAATATATGTAGTGGATTTATTATTAGTACCATAGATACAGTCTCTGAATGGGCTTGTAACCTGATACAAAATTCTTCGATAAACTAATGGTTGTTTAGAAATCCATCAACCAGTTAACACAATACGGTCAAACATTGCTATACACAGATCTCACCTATCCAAGCCTGAGTTTCAGATAACTGTGTGTGGATACAATATATGTAGAGGGATGATCCAAGAAGCAAGGATGAGATCATCTCGTTCGGACTCGATAACAATAGCCAGCAAATTGCAGTCGTTCTCGCTTAAGTTTAAGAGATAATCGTGTGATCATCCCGTAGATGTGGATCAATGTTGGGCGGGAACTCCAGCTGATGTTTTGGATCTTTCTCAGCATATTGGTTTAAGTTCATTCAACTCCTTTCTTCAAATGAGCAGACGCATTTCCAGTCTCTCAAACGTAAAGGGGAACGGCTCATTTAATACAGAGAACGTATCAAGTTCGTTGCATGTATCCTAAGCAAATGTTTTTCGATTACGAAAGTCTTTTCCCTAATCTTTTATATTCGATCCAAGATAATTGAATTTCTCAACCTTCTGGATTGGTGAATCATTGAGAGATTTGAGAGATTTGAATTCAGTTCGCATAGAGGATGTCGTGCTGAAATCTGTTTTGCTTTCCATGCGTGTATATATATATATATATATATATATATAAATAATAACTAAATAGACTCTGTAAGTATGTAGGCCGTAAATTTATACTAAAATAAACCTTCAAAAAATCCACTAACAAACAGAACCTAATTCCGTTACAATCCGGTGCACTAAGGCGTCGGATAAATGGGGAGAAAAAAAAGAAATCCGCGGAACAAGAACAAAACATTCAATACTCCGCAGTAAAGAAAAAAACCCCAAACGGAACCAACCACAAGAAAAAGTGCTCGATACAAAGTACAAAAGAAAATATACAGAAGTAGAGCAAAGACACACAAAAATCATATAGTCATCCGCAGACAGATCATCACTACGGTTGGACAGCCGATTGCTTCTTACCCAGGATTAAAACCCGACCGATTTGGCGTCATTAGGCAATTCTACCTCGGAACTACGGGCGCACGGTAGGAGGAGGCAGATATTTTACTGTGTATATTATCATTATACACGTCCAATAGCTGAGAGTGTTCTAATTCATTGTGTATTTGGGTAGCAATCTTTTTTGTGCAGGTTTAATTAGATATGACGGACAAAGTATTATCATTCATTTTTTTATATATAATTTTTTGCGTGTTTTTATGATTTTTTCAAAACTCAAATTATATAGGAATTGTCTAAAGGTTTTTAGCCATTATAAGGATGAATTTTGCTGTAGGTGTAACAGAATATGTGTAAATTTTATATAGAGAGAGCCATGTGTATGTTATGTCCAGAACACAGTAAGCATATTGTTGCTGTGTTCATAATTGATATTATTAAGTATAATATTTTTCTTTTTTATTAGTAATGCTTCTATTATTTTCAAGATTTGTTTGCATCACAATTATTAACACAGAAACAATATTCTTACCGTGTTCGGAACATAACATCCGCATGACTCTATATACACAGAAAACAAAATTTACTCTTGATAATGCTTAAAAGTTTAGGCGAAATGGGTCGTAAAAAGAACGAAACATTTGTACAATTCGTATAAATATATACCACTCTTCATAAACCTTTTCAGTTTACTGTAAATATCCACATTTCTGGCTTGTAATACTGTTCTGAAATGTTCATTATTGTGGTTTTAAGTCAGTGCGCGTATTAGCAGATGTCATAGTCATTTTTTCAGTACTTATTTATTTCATTTTTTCTCCCTTATTCTTTTATGCATTAACCTGCTGTTGTTTCTCGTAGAATTGTCATCCTTTTTTTATGTAGACTGTACACGCTGAACAATATCATCAAAGATGAAACTTGAAACAACTGAAATCTGGCTCTACAGAAGGATGCTGCGAATATCATGGATCGAGCTTGTGAGCATTGATGAGGTCTTAGAACTGATGAAAATAAAAAGGAAATTAATACTGAGCATCAGGAAGAGACAGCTGAAGTTCCTGGAACATGCAATGAGGAAGGCTGGCTTGGAGAACCTGATACTAACAGGCCAGATAGATGGAAAAAAGAGACAGGGGAAAGTAACGGATAACATATTTGAAGGACCTAATCAGGTGAATGACGAAACGAGGGTTGCATGATGTAAAAGGAGAAGGTGTGCTTAGAGCCACCAGGGACAGGGAGTGTGGGCAGCCATGATCGCCTTCGTCCTGAAGGAAAAGGGCACACAGAAGAAGAAGTACATAAATGTATAAACACGCTCGTGCACATACACGTTTATATCCACTCATATCCACACGCCTATGCATACATATGTATACATATATATATGCATAGGATACGCACATACGCGCATATACGCGTGTAATCCCATTTCAACGTGAAAAATATATATATATATATAAAATATACTTTGTGATTTAATACAACGGAGTGAATAAAATTGTTACTAGTGGTATTGTTAGTTGTGCTTTATTTTAATCCGTGATGTGAGCTTAAGTAAAAAAAAGAATTTTTAAATTCTATTATATACTTGTAAAATCCAGGGAATAGAGAAATTGGGAAAAAAGAGAAAAATATACTTTCTTCTTTTTTCGTGTTCGAAACGAATTGTTTTGGGCCAGTTGAAGTGTGAATAATGGCCGTAGCCATAACAAAATGTCAGGATTTCCTTGATAAGATCAGGTATGGTTAAATCCTCAAAATTATTCCTGGAAACAGATTATAAAATCGACAAACCGATGATGTAATTGAAAGAAAGAAGATAGAAAGACATTACGTCACGTGAGCTGTTGATATTTCATTCGTCGAGCCATGGCTCCCCGTAAAACGTGTGGTTAAATAGTGAAAATCTCATTCGTCAAAGCTTTGAGTTGCGCAGATCCCTTGAGTGAATTGAGGACAGCCATAAAAATCCAAACTCAGTGCGAAAAACGAGTTGTTTGGGTAGTTTATGAAATTGCAATCGAGATGTAACGACTGAGGGGAAAGTTTTCCTAATTGGGGAGTCAGGACACAGGGGATGGTCGCCTGGCTGAAGATGTAAAGTGTTGTAAAGAAATCCTATCCTAACCCGTAATGGAAATGGTCTAGTCTATAAAAAACTGTGACTAGGGGCAAACGTTAGCATACTCGTGGTTGACGTCTTTGCGCACTGTCGAACTCTCTGCCTTCGGGCGGAGAGCATTTTGGCCGGGGGGGAGATCCCACTTTTAAAAGGCTCTGTGCCACATTTTGCCTTGAGTGGGAAGGCGAATAAATATTCATACGTAACTAGACGGAAGCATACGTCACTAGACGGACGCATACGTCATAGGCGGATACATTTTATACTTGATCGTTATTCCTGTTACTATACGTTGATTGTTCTTGTACGTCTATTGGTTTATTGTACTGTTGTATAATAAATCTCTTCTAATCTATCTTCAGTGTTAAGTATTATTCTTACACTATTCTTTTTCCTGTTATTCCTTTCCGGGATATAACAGAAAGAAACTTAGAAAATCTAGAAACGCCTGCCGCCGATCAACTTAAGAAAAGTTAAAATCGAATAATGCGCCGATAAGAACCCCGAAAGAACTTTATTGTTTTAAAAGTTATTTGGAAAATTGAAAGCTCTAATTATTCTTAACGAAAATTTCGCACTATTATAAAAAGAATGTTTAAGTTAGTTGGTGAGAGAGATTTTCAGGCAGCAAAGACCAAACGACCCCACACCGGCCGCCGCCACGTAGCACTGTTATTTGGCTGTCTCTGCAAAGTTTGATAAAGTCCTAAAAGACGTGTGTGTATGTGGAGAATTGACAGTCTGATTATTTTTAAAAACTGAAGGCTCTGATTACTTTTAACGAAACTTCGAAAGGACTTATTATTGTTTGAAGATTGAAAGCTCTGATATTTTTAAACGAATCCTCTCTCCGTTGTAAACTTGAATTTCGACAATTGTATTTTCTGCTTTTGTAATTAATTATTTTTTTATAAAGATCTTCCTTCGTAAATCATCCAGGCGTCTTTGAACTTATTCATTTATTTATTTTTTGATGCCTTATTTATTTTTTAACAGGCGTCCGGTCTGGTTTGACATGGTAAAATAAGGCTACCAGGACTCTTAACGTGACTTTCTGAGACCAAATGAACACAACGTGGATAGAGAGTTCGTTGTTGTATTAGACGTCTTGGGGACCAGCTACTGTGACGAGATCATCACGACTAGCGGCCCGAAAGCGTCATCATAATTCGTGGCGTTTCGACATCATCATTGCAGCAGTTTTCGGATTAGGGGTAGCGAACCAACGAATCAGCCGGCAGTCGTGTTACACGCGCATACGCACACATATATTTGTTTTGTATGATTTATATTTGCCACTTGTATTTGTAGTTTTCGTTTAATACTTTAAAGTTTGTTAAATTTTTTATTTATATTAATATTTATTTTAATGCCATAGGTGGTGAGTTAATTATTTCCGTATGTGTTTGACTTTACATATTTTTCTCATTTTTTTCTTTAATCAAATTGAAAATATTATGAATGTGAGACATATTTACTGAATACTTGTGAAAATAATTAGACATTGTCTCTAGTATTGTGAAAAAAGAACTTTCTGTTGATTCATTTATGTAACCTAAAATATCTAGGCGTCTCTCTTGAAAATTTCCTATTTAGTCTGGTTATATTAGAATGTTCAATACTGCAAATAATTAACTAATCTTTTAAACAATCATTGCTGAAATGAATTACAATGATGGATTAAATATATATATTTCCGTCAGAGAAGATAAATTGCACTAAATTGTGGTGTACAAGTCAACCTCAAGATTTTTAGCTCAAAATTATAGGACGATTCCTACACATACGGTAAGGTCCATGTAGCCTAAACTGAGTCCAAACCGTAAATGAAATTAGGCTACATTATACAGTGAAAAACTACGTAAAATCACCCCACTTACTCGTATATTGCGACACTAACTGTAATATCTTTGTATAAGCGTTTTCTAACAAATATCCTAAATGCAAACAGGCAGGTACTGTATATTGTACAGAATAACGAACATTTAAATTTCGTGAAATCAACTGATAAACACGTTAAAATCAACATAAACGCCTGTAAAACATTAATAATATTAAACTTCATACCAGATAGCTTATGGTAGTACTGTTACATATCCTAGGATTTTTGTTGTAAAACAATATTTCTCATGCACCATTTGCATCAGTGATGTTAACAAACAACCAATGAAGCAACCAACCTCATGCCGTGAAATGCAAAATTGTGTTAATATGTCAAATAGTTTCACTAGTATAAATCGGGTTTCACTAGTTTTAATGGGGTATGTTCTTGACTGCTTGCTAAAGTTAAAGTTAGTGATGTACACTATTTGTTAAGAGTACTGCCCCATTTGTTTATCCCCTAGCGGTAAGGATTGCACATTATATTGGCCATATAAGTCGACTCCTAGTTTCTGAAAAAAATTAAGCGTGTAGGCTAGATTTGAACGTCCCAATTTACGGTAACAAATAACAACATCGATCATTTGTTTCTTATAATCTCGTAATCATTTGATCCTAGAGGAAATCAAATAAAAATAGGCAACTGATTTCTTTTGTCAAGGATGCACAACAATTAAATTATTTATTCAACTAAAAATATGTGAGCAATGTGAGAGAATAACGGAAGGCTTTTTTGTAGACAAAATTATCTCAGTCCTTACTTTGGAAATAGAGTAGCAAAGTTAGATTTAAATAAATGTAGGTGAACCAACACTAGAAAGAGCCAGAGTAAATATTTTACAGAAAAAGAATTGCCTCGCTATAAATATTATGGCAGAGGAATTCATCTGGGAATCAAACAGAAGCCTCCGATTTTAGTGCAAAACTAAAAAATGTTTTGTATTTGATGCTGAGTTTCAATGCATCAGAAAATGGTTTCCATCACACACCAGATATTAGCTATTTTTCGAAATCATCTGAGTGTCGTTAAACCAGCTGCCATTTTACGGTCCCCGATAATTGCGACTTTAAGAAACAGACCGTTACTTAACTTGCTAGTGTAGATTTTCCATGAAACAAAATCACTCATTAGGATAAAAATAGAAGTATTAAAAAAATGAAATTATATATACAAGTTTTTCCTTTCTGAATTCATCCTGCACATATATAAATTACCATCCGCCCGTGTATCGAATACTGCTGCCACATCTGTTCGGGTGCCTCTGCTACTCACCTCGGGATTCTTGACAAAATACAACGGAGAATCTGTAATGTGATCGATACTGATTTGTCAGCTCGGCTGCAGTCGCTCTCTCACCGGCGTGACGTGGCTTCCCTGTGCCTCTTCTACAAGTACTTTCATTGTTTCTGCTCCAATGAAGTTAGCTCACAGGTGACAATTATGTATTAAGTATTCGAGCTACTAGACTAGCAAGTAGGTTCTACCCTTTTACAGTGAAACCGATAAAATGTAACCGCAATTTCTACTCTAACAGCTTCTTTTCTCGCACTTCCCACTTGTGGAATTCCCTTCCGTATACTTGCTTCCCCGACAGCTACAATCTCCAGGAATTTAAATGTAAGGTCAATAAACATCTCCTATCTTACTAACTCGCATCCTTTCTCACAAGCTCTTTTCTCCGTCCACTTCACCACCATTACACCGGTATACTCATTCGTCTATTACCCCCTCTTGACATCCCGTATAACCTACCCCTCTATTTCATCATGTTCCTGTATGTAACCTATTGCGCAACAGTGCCAGTAAAAATGCCTTACTTATGGTGAAATGTTTAAAAAGAAAATGTATGATAGCATAAACAAAGAACAATGTAGGAAATGGCTCTAAAGTTAATGTTTCACTTTTATTAAGCCCTATTCAAAAATCTAGTGTAAGACGAGAAGTGTATATTTTTACAAATCAATAATACAAATATGAATAAATGTAAAATAGCTATATATATATATATATATATATATATATATATATATATATATATATATGGGTGAAGAATATATGAGAAATTGTTAAGAAATGTACTTTGAACTAAAAAAAGAAAAAAGTATTTTAGCCATGCTGCAGTATTTATTGTAGTATTTTAGCATGGTGTAGAATTATATATATATATATATATATATATATATATATATGGATATACAAATTATACAAATATGTTTCGCTGGGAAACAGCAAAACCGATCTCTCTGCGGATTACTCTTTCCGCTCTCACACCCTGAGGGAGCACTCGGGAAGAATAGTAGACTTTGAGAAAACAGTAGCTACACTAGCATCTACGCTTAATTCATTCATTAACGAATTAGAACATTCAACTTTCGATCCTGGCTAAAAGCAATCTGATGTCTAACCGTACTGATGAGCTGTATTACAGCAAAACTGATCTGTCTGAGGTTGACTATATATATATATATATATATATATATATGCTGTCCAAATATATATTCTTCTTTTCTGAACTAGTTATGACGCGATGTAAGTTTCTACCATGTGATGTCTTCAGGTGATTTGAAATAATTGCTTTTACCGTTTTTTAAGAACGCACACGTAACGGGAATTTTTGAACCTGCAATTTCCAAAACTAGAAGAGATTATAATGTTCTCATCCACGGTTTATAACTCTAATAGGTAATGTTTGGTATGATTAAACTTAGACATAATTTAGTTCTTTCATTTAGTAATTACTTTTTGTTTGGGAAAAACATCATAGCTAATTTTTCTTCTTACATATGTTGCAACTGTTAAAAGACTTCGCTGTTTTCACTATAATCCTCGTTATGTCTGGGTTTTTCCATATTTTAATTTCAACTTCCACACGTGGCTAGCAGATTTTGTACAATATTTTAAGATTTGTTTTTTAATTGAACAATCTGGTCATAAAAGAACCTTTGGTTGATCCAAATATGTTTTGTTTGGACCATTTACGTCATGTAGTTTTGCCTTGTAAATGACTAATTTTGTATTGCAAAATCCATGAAGATGGGCATTTTGTGTTTTGCAGCATACAGTTACATTCCAACTTAAGAATCTTGTTTTGTGCAATGATTTTAAATTTCTGGTGCTTTGTTTTTTTACGAAATTTTCTAAATTACTAGTAAAGCTATAACTAAGTTTGATTGTATTTCAATTGAAAATTTTGTTTAGCTCTAGGTTTTTTAGAATGTGTTTATCGATCAGTTTAACATATATGTCCTATTTTGTTTTTTATGTCTAAGCTAAATGGTAGGTTGAACCAGATAATATTTTGTTTTCTATCATTGTTTTTTATTTTTCTGTTTGGTTGGGGATTGTTTTCTAAAATGTTGTTATGGCCAGATTGTCTTATTGCATCTTCATATTTTCTGTTCTTTTTATCAAATGTGTGTTGTGTTCCTCTGTAAATGTGTTTGGTTATGCTTTTGTTATGGTTAGATCTTGTGTTTATGTCATTTAAATTTTTGTTTACTTTCATATATGGAGAGACATTGCCAGTTTGTAAATTTAATTCTACATCTAAATATTGGACTAGTTTTCAATTTGTTCCTGCTATTATCTCAAAATTTAGTTGTTGGACTGATTTGTAAAGTTCTTTTCTTATTTTGTCATTTTCCCTTTTGTTGTCCAGTGCTTTCATTAATCCGTCATCTTTGTATAATCCGTGGTTGTCTATGCAGATTATTTTGTTAATTTTATTCATAAGGTATATATCCATCAATTTCTGCTCCATCAGATGCTCCTTGTGGTACATTGAATGAGCCTTTGTTTGTTTTTTTAAATTCATGCTGCCCATTGTGGAAAAGTATTAATTTGCGGCAATGTAGGATTATATCAATATGTTAAGATGGTATGTTTATGTATCTTTTAGAGAATCTAAACGCTTCCATCGAACCTTTTTCAGAAACTGGTGGGTAAAAGTTTTACGCCATATTTATATATGCTGATGACGCATATTCATCTCACAAAATTTTTCGAATAATCATACAGATAGATACAAATGAATAAATATACTATTTGATCTTAAAAACAGATCACTAACTTAAAAGTTAGTATGCATTAAAAAAGGTTTAAACAATAATATTAAAACTATACTTAGATATATATGTACACACTTCACTGAAAAAATAACAAGTACATCGTCATCAGTAACTTCAGTTATAATAAATAAAATATGTTTACATATCTGATTATTTTACAAATTTATCTGTTTCTATTGATCTAAAATATTTTATAATTAAATTATTCTATAAAGAATATGAAAAAGACATGTTTGAAGAGTTCTTCAATTTGGAGTTTTTATTTCGCCTTTCTTACATTTGAATTCGTGATTCTATAGAAAATATTAAAGGCAAACATTGCCTTTTCCCTTTTTCCTTTCGGTCGTTTCGAAGCTCATTACAGAGAAAAGCGTCACCTTTGAGTTCAGAGCTGTTGCCTAAACTTTCCTGCTCGTAAATAGATTATGGACTCATATTATCTTTGGGGAACGCGTTCGAAAATGTCGGTAAGTTCGAAGAGTTAAAAACTGACATATAGAATGAGATGGAAGTTGGGGGAGGAAAGGCCCGAGCGACAAATGTCAAATGTTGTTAGAGCGCATCATATTTTATTCTGTTTTATACTTCTTTTTCGGTCTTCAAAAACGAAATATCCATTCTCGGAAACGGTTAAAATGGATGAAACAAATACTTCCTTCTTAAGCGGAAGGATCATACGGTGGAAACCTGAAGAAATAAGCAAGCTAGACAAGACAGAATAAATTTAATACTTAGAAGAATTATTCTGAATTGTTATACAAATTGAGCCTTAACTTCACTCCTGTACATCGAATAGCACAACTCCCAAGCAGCAACTGGCTAACAAATTGTCTTCTAATTAGTACTAAGATTAATCCTGTAAGAGGTAGTGGGCGTAACCTCGCTGTATAGAGCTGCTCGGCACCCTGGACATATTTGGGAAAGACTTGAGTGTAATCAAGAATGTTTACTGGCAGCAAACCGCTTGCGTACGGACAGGTAATGAATTGAGTTGATATACAAAGATAGAAAGGGGAGTAAAACAAGGATGTGTATTTTCACCGGATCTGTTCAACTTGTACAGCGAGAATACTTTGAGGACCCTATAAGTTATGCCTGGTATCCTAATCGGAGGCCACAATTTAAGCAACCTAAGATATGCAGATGATACAGTGCTGATAGCAGACACAGAAATGAAACTACAAGACCTCCTACAAAAGTTAACTGAAGAAAGTGAAAAAAGAACTAGAAATCAACTGCAAGAAAACAGAATGCATGGTCATCAGTAAAAAGAGCAGCCTAATATGCCAAATAAAGGTCGGGGATACTAGAATCAAGCAAGTACAAAAATTTAAATACATGGGAAATGTTTTAACAGAAGACGGAAAGTGCGACACAAAGATCACAAGGCGAATTTGCATGGCAAAGGAAACATTCCAGAAGTTGAGTAAGGTATTAAGAAACATGACAATTTCGCTAGAAACAATGAAGAGAGTACTTGATTGCTATGTGTTGTTCGTTCTTCAATATGGCAGTGATTGCTGGACAATATCATCAAAGATGAAGGAAAAGTTTAAAGCAACTGAAATGTGGTTCTACAAAAGGATGCAAATATCAAATATCGAGAATGTGAGCAATGATGAGGTCTTAGAAATGATAGAAACTTAAAGGAAATCAATAATGAACATCAGGAAGAGACAGCTGAAATTTCTGCGACATGCAATGAGGAAGGAGGGCTTGGAGAACCTGATACTAACAGGCCAGAAAGAGGGAAAAGAGACAAGGGAAAGCAAAGGATAACATATTTGAAGGACCTAATCAGGTGGATGACGGAACGAGGGTTGCATAGTGTAACAGGAGAAGGCGTGCTCAGATGCACCAGGGAGAGGGAAACGTGGAAAGCCATGATCACCTACGTCCTGAAGTGGCAGGACACATAGATGAAGAGGCTCATCCCTTGTTTTCTGATTAGGATGTGGTTTCCGGTTTTTCTCTTTTCCAATCTTTTCACACTTTTTTAAAATTTAATTTAATTTTTTTTCAATTGGAGTAGATAGACAAAACTATCGCCCGGTTCGCACTCCACCCTCGTCTATTGAACGGGTGAAGAGGCTCATCTTTTGTTACCTGTTTAGGATGTGGTTTCCGGTTTTTCTCTATTCCAATCTTTTCACTCTTTATTTTATTTTATTTTTTTCAATTGGAGTAAATAGACTAAACTATCGCCCGGTTCACACCCACCCACATCTATTGAACAGGTGAAGAGGTTCATCCCTTGTTTCCTGTTTAGAATGTGGTTTCTGGTTTTTTCTTTTCCAATCTTTTCACTCTTACGTAGCTCCCTGCGCATCAGTGGCGTTTTCACCTTGCTTGGGGTGATATGATTAAAAAAAAAAAAGATATCTGTACACTTCAACTCGTCCCTCCACATAACCAGGCTGAAATGAGGTGTTTGTGTTTGTGTTTGTTTCTTTAGTGACATATCAACGTGTTATTGGTCATTTAATGCGAAAAATAAATTTACCTTGGAGTATTAGTAAAAAAAATAAAAATAAAAATTACATTACCCGCACGACAAAAAGTGTACAGCTGGTAATATCTTTTTCTTACAGATATGTATTACATGTACTTTTATTTATTTCCGCCGTCCCGACTGTTTCCTCATCTTTATTGTCATATTCTCGAGGTTTCGGTTATTTCACGCTGCGACCTTCGGCTGAACCCCGTGAATATGAAAATTAAATTGGGGAACACATCCGAACAAGGTAAATAATTATTGTGGAACCCTGACTCACTTCAACATGGACTCACCCAATGCTATATTAACAGGTGTGTGATAGCAGTGGAGAGAGCAGACAGTAGCACTGTGCGCATTTGCCGCCGTTACTATGACACTGTCAGACCTCTGTCTTCGGGTGGAGGGCGCTCTCTGCTTCCGTGCAGAGAGCTATAACCCAGTCGTTGTTCCGCCGAAGGGTAGAAACACGACTGGGCAATAATAGACAGTTTTTGGCCGGGCCATATAGCCCGGAAAGCCCAGTTATAAACTGACCATGTGTCACATATTGCTCTTACTGGGAGGGACAGCTAAATAATGTAGCACTGTGCACAAGACCGCAGTCTACTACAAAGGACTATACTAGATTCGTAAGCTCTACTTATTTGTACCTTCTTCTTTGTAACCTTTTCTGTTATACATCTTTTTTTAATCTACACCTCGTGTTTCGTGTTATATTTCCGTGGACACACTTTTGGCTCCACATCAATAATGTAAATACGTCATCTCAGATATATAGACAAATATTGTTATTTTTTTTATTACAAAAATGTTATGCGGGCAATTTTTATATGAATATGTATTGTTGGTAATTTTTACTATAAACTTTTAAAAGAATATAAAAAATAGATATTAAAAAGAAAAATTAATAAATGCCATAACATTTTATAAATTGTTTAGTTACCTCTGTGGTTGTTTTCCGTCTGTTATTAAATCTTGAATTTTTTTAAAAGAGAGTTTTATATTATTTTAATTTTTATTTTTCATAAAACATCTTTAAACGTAAGCCTACAAAGCTAAACTAACTAAAATTTCATAAAATATTGCATAATTGCTAAAAACTGTTAAATTTTAAATTTTAACATTGCTTAAGAAAAAGAAAAACGATTTGTATGAATAAGATTTATACCAAATTCGTCTTCCATACTTTTATCCGGCTACTGTAAATAATCATTTATCGCCTTCTGATAAGGTGACGACAGCTGTGATAACAAGGCTACCGTAATTGAGAGACGGTGTATTTTATTTTTGTAAGATATTTTAAAACCGAGATTTGTCTTCTGTCTACAATCAATGAAAAGTGGCAGAATATTTGAAATTTTAAAAACTTTTTCCAAAATTTAGAAACTTTTTATTCCGATCAATATAATTTCGGTTTATATTAAAACACTATTTTACTATTTCTATATTCCTAGGGAAGATTTCGTTGGCCGAGGTCACTTAAATCCTCCCTATATCACTTTCCATTCTCATTAAGCACATTTCCTTTGCTTTAAATGGCTGCCAGTACACATATGTTTGCAATTCAGGTCATTCAGAAGACTGTCATAATGCAATGTGTGAGCTGCTTTGGTTTTGTTCTTTGTCTTTAGTTTTATTCAAAAGTTACATATGACTCACAAGTCGTAAATCTAACAGTTGTAGTTTAAAAAAAGATTCTAAGTGTATTTCTGAATGTTTTATTAATCATTATGTATTCTTTAATCTCATATTGATCATTATGTATTCCTGAATACCTTATTGATACTTATGTAAACCTGAATCTTTTATCAATCATTATGTATTCCTGAATCTTTTATTAATCTTTATATAACGTAAATCCTGTGTTGATAGTTATGTAAGCATGGATCTTTTAATGATCATTTTGTATTCCTTAATCTTCTATTGATCGTTATGCAAACCTGAAACTTTTAATGATTCTTATGTATTCCTGATTCTTTTATTGAATGCTATGTATTCCTCAATCCTTTATTGATCGTTATGTATTCCTGAATCTTTTAATGAACATTATTTATTCTTGAATCATTTATTCATTATTATGTATTCCTGAATCATTTATTGATCATTATGTATTTCTGATTCATTTATTGATCATTATGTATTCCTGATTCCTTTCTTGATCGTTATGTCTTCCTGAATCTGTTATTGATCATTATGTATTACTTAATCATATATTGATCAGTAAGTATTCCTCAATTCTTTTTGATCGTTATATAAACCTGAATTTTTATTGATCATTATGTATTCCTGAATCTTTTATTGATCGTTATGTATTCATGATGTTTTATTGATCGTTATGTATTCCTGAATCCTTTATTGAATATTTTGTATTACTGAATCTTTTTTTGATCATTATGCATTCCTGAATCCTTTTTGATCGATATGTATTCCTGAATCTTTCAGTGATCATTATGTATTTCTGATTCCTTTATTGATCGCTATGTATTCCTGATTCTGTTATTGATCGTTACGTATTCCTGAATCCTTTATTTATCATTATGCAAGCCTGAATCTTTTATTGGCCATTCTGTATTTCTGAATCCTTTATTGATCGTTATGTAAACGTGAATCATTTATTTAGCATTGTGTATTCCTGAATCTGTTATTCATCGTTATGTAATCTTTAATCTTGTATTGATCATTATGGATTCCTGAATCTTTTATTGATCGTTATGTAAAGCTGAATCATTTATTGATCGTTATGTAAAGCTGAATCGTTCGTTGATCATTATGTATTACCGTATCTTTTATTTATCGTTATGTATTCCTGAATATTTTATTGTTCGTTATGTAAAACTCAATTCTTTATTGATTATTATGTATCCCTGAGTCTTTCATTTATCATTTTGTATTCCCGAATCTTTTACTGAGCGTTTTTCTACAAAGCGGCTTAGGTATATTTCAAACCAGTTTTTGATTATATCTGCTTGTTTGTCAGGCAAAATTGAACTCATTTTCCACTACGTTTCTTACAGATGTCTAGTCCGAATATACTTAGTATGTCCCCTGTACGCTTCTCTGTTCTGGCATGCATGTTGTCTGTAGCAATTGTAATTTCTTTGGATTTAAATTGAGACTTGATATTATCCAGTGTGCAGTAAAAAATAACTGTATATAAAAGCAAGATAACAATAGAGATGAACATAAAAATGATTAATAATAGAAGCGTGCTAAAGAATATCTATATTTTATGGATCAGCTGGAATCGACGAACGTTACTGTTAAAACATTTTTTTTAGAGTACCGTAGTTTTCTTCACACTATCTGTTATCAAAGTAAAGATTAGGGATTAATATTTCCTGGCTTCGAGGCCTTTCCAGGAGTTACCTGAACGAAGTCTTATTCAACGTTGAATTATGCATAATACTACACTTTCAGATTTTATCCTTAGGGTTTTACTTGTGAAATCTTTCTGTCACAGAACGAATGTTTCATGTAAGATTTTTTCTTCTATTAAATGAACTGTTTTCCCTGGTTAAAGCTTTCTAAACATTTGTCTTTGTATCTATCATTTGATTTTATTCTGAATTCTTGAAGACATTCCTCTAGACTTCCTTTGATATTTTACTGAATCTCTACGACTTTGTTCAGCTTTCTATTCACAAGAAATGCTAAGTGAGGATTACTCGATGCATTATTTGACTTACCGTGTCTTGTGAGCATTAAATTCTACTGGCTCTATTTTCCATTATATCTCTTAAAATTTCAACATAGTCTTATTGTAAATATATGTACAAAATTAAGTGGACATGTAATTTTATTAACAATGTGAAAGTTGTTAACAATGCGGAAGTAGTATAACTCGAAAATAAGATCAAATTTTATCGACATTCTAACTTGGGCTGAATAATTCATGGGATGACTATGAAGCCTTAACTATAGGATGCATCAATTTTAACACTTCTTAGTTATAACTGCTTTGTTTCTTTCCTGATAATCTCACATGTCACTTTCAGACTGCTCATCCAGTTGGTAGAAAAAGAAAGCATTGACAACAGATAAGACGTCATTCTCACGTGTTCGTAGCCAAGTGACTTTTTTATGTTGGGGGACAGATGGTAGTTAACTCTCTTACGAGATATGGTAATTTGCATTGGCTATTTGATCTATAGTAAATCACCTGTCAACTATTACCACTAGGTGGAGTCGATTAATGTTTCCTCAGAAGTGAAAGTTTGAGGACGTCCAGATCTTCGGTCACCCTCCATCTCTTAAATTCAGTTTGCCACTTTTGCACTTTTGATAAATCTGGAGCGCCGTTCACAGTTGTAGCAACTACATCAGCCTGAATTTTCTTGGAGTGTACTTGTACATTTCTGTGGGTACATACTTATACCACGATGATAAATTATGTCCAATTCTAAGTGGAGTCACTATAGTTATTTTGAAGTCTATATCAGCATGAATTTTCTTGGATTGTACATTTCTATGGGTACGTCATTATACCACGATGCTAAATTATGTCCAAATCCAAGTAGAGTCTCTAATTGTTATTTTGAAGTCTATATCAGCATGAATTTTCTTGGATTCTACATTTCTGTGGGTACGTCATTATACCACGATGATAAATTATTCCCACTTCCAAGTGGAGTCGCTAACAGAAATTTTAAAGATTTTTTAAACAGTCATGTGTCACTTTACCCAAAAATGAACAATGCATTTTCTAATAATAATAGTTAAAAGTAGAGCATCACAAAGTTAATGATTTATAATCACCCTATAAATTATAATCACCCTATAAATTATAATCGTCCTATAAATTATTCAGCCCACCATAGAATGTCGATAAACTCGGATTTTTTTCGAGTTACACTACTATTACGTTGTTAACAACACATATTTCTCAGCTTAGTCATAGTTCCTTCAGCCTACGAAAATTTCAGCCCATCATCGAATGTTGTTTTTTGATTTTGCAAACGTAACACTACGAAATAATAATCCGCTAAAAGTGTGTCCCAAATCAGATACTGTCAATATGTATGCAGTTGACACAAATATGGAACAGTGCGTTGAGGTGCCGGATCTGCGTTGTGGTGCAGTGAATATCGACTCGAAACGACAAATCGGGTTGCCGAGTTCGATTCCAGTTGAAATTCTTGCATTCACGTCCGCACAAATACCTTTAGGAAACGTATTAATATCTCTCTTCCATCTAGTTAATTAGTTAAATAACAGAACAGATTGGGTTCTATAGCATTGGCTGGTAACCAGTCTACCGCAAAAATCAATGGCAACCTACTACAGGATAATCTTCTTCCTAGTCATTCAGGTCTCTTTCGAGACATGATCGCCTAAAGCGTGTATCACGTATGGCATTTAACTGACTGACTGAATATTAAATACACATCACCAAAAACAATCTAACTAAAAAGAAATTTAAAAATTTTGGACAGGAAAAAGGTAATGTCTTCATTATTATTATCAATCAATTAAGTGTCATACATGATACATGCTTGGGCGATCATGTCTCTTTCGATTCTTGACAGACAAAACAGATTTTCCCGCAGTAGTTTGCCATTTCTTTCTCTGGTAGACTGGTAGCCAACCAAGGAATTAGAATCCAATCTATCCTGCTATTCTAACCTTATCTGAAGGATGAAAAGTTTGATTTATACCGTTTGCGAGGGTATATACCCGTAAGTATATGCGAAAAGTTCAAGTGGAATTCGAACTCAGTTCTCCGATTTCTCAATCCGAGCCGACATTAATTACAACACCACACACATTTCCTTATTACTATACTTGTCTAAATAATTATACTATCTTAATTGCATGAAAGATATGTGCTAATATATAAATTGTTATGGTACCGTTATTAATTTCTTCGTTTTTTTCTATACTTCGTAATGAGGGCTAGAAAGGGAAGCACATTTAACATCAATATCATCCAATGCTATGCACCAAAGGAGGACAAAGATTACTTCTAGAGCCAGTTGCAAAATGAGACAGAAAAAACCCTCGGCATGATCTCCTTGTTAGCATGGGAGACCTCAACACCAAGGTCCGGAACAACAACACCGACTGGGAAAGAATGATGGGAAATTATGAGGTGGCGACCAGGAATGACAATGGTGAGAGACTGGTGGAGTTCGGCGACATGAACAATCTGGTGACATCCACAAGTTGACCTGGAACTCGACGAATAGAAGAGACAGGAACTAGATTGACCACTTGTATGTGGCAACGCTCCCTCCTGGACGTGAAGGTCAGGCAAAGTGCAGACGTCGGCAGTGACCATCCCCTAGTAACGGCACTCATCAAAAAAACCGAAGATACACCAGTCACACAGACACGCTTTGACATCCAGCGACTGAGGGACGACACCGTTAAGTCTGCTTTCATCATTGATCTGAGGAACAGATTCCAGATTCTACAGAATATTTCAAACGAACAAGAGGAAACAAATGTTGACAGTGGAAAGAAATCGCTTCACTTTATACTGAAAGCAGTAAGAAGAAGACTGGATCCAACAAGAAACCTTGGATACTATAGAGGAGAGAAGAGAGATCAAGAAAAAGATGCTGCAAAAAAAATCTCTACGACGACGTGAGAGACAGGAGAAGATCTATAGAGAGGCCGACAAGAAAGTGAAGAGACTAGCACCCCACGACAAGAGAGTAAGAGGCAGAGGAGGTGGCAGCACGAGATGAGCAAGGGGGGGGGGGGTTATACAGGATCACAAAACAGGTGAGCGGCAAACTTAGAGGGAATACGAGTGGACCTGTTTAAGACAAGTAAGGAAAATTGCTGACAACGGAAAAGGAGCAAGAAGAGAGGTGGGCTAAACACTTGTGGGAAGTCCTCAACAGACTATCACCTGAGGAGACAGCAGATATCCCGGAATCTGCAGAAAACCTGGACACTGACACCGAACCGCCAACAATAGAAGAGATAATAGCTTGATGGGAGGAAGAGAGAGTACATGATGACTGGACTGAAGATGTGATTGTCAGTATACCCACGAAAGGTGCCCTGAATGACTGCAACAACTGGAGAGAGATCACCCTTCTGTCCGTGCTAATCAAGATCCTGGCCAAGGTTATCATACGAAGAATGTCGGACGCTGTAAACGAAACACTCAGAAAAGAACAGTGTTCAGGAAGCAACGAGGATGTGCCGATCAGTTCTTTGCTCTCCCAATCATCATAGAACAGTGTACAGATTGGCAAAGACAATTGTATGTGAACTTTGTGGACTTCGGAAATGCTTTTGACAGCATTCACAGAGATAGCCTTCGACATTATGGCATCCCATTCAAATTGGTCCTCCTGATCAAGAGCTTTTACAACAACTTCAGATGCTCAGTAGGACATAACAACACCTTCTTTAACGTAAAAACTGGAGTTAGACAAGGATTCCTGATGTCAGTAGTCCTCTTCAACTTGGCCATTGACTGTGTCATAAGAAGAACAACAGAGGACCTTCCGAAAGGAATCCGCTGGAACCTGTTCCCAAACTTGGAAGATCTGGATTTTGCCGATGACCTGGCGCTGCTGTCCCATACTCACCAACATATACAGAACAAAACCAGCAGACTGGAAGTCTTTGGGCAGCAGATAGGGTTGCGGATTAGCACCAAGAAGACTGAAATGATGTCATTGAACGTGAACAGGCCTGCTCCTGTCAAAGTAATTGGAGAAGGTCTACATCATACAGGCAAATTCACTGACCTAGGTAGTATCATCAAATCTTAGTGTGGCACGAAAGTGGATATTCAAAGCAGACAGGGCAAGGCCAGGATTGTGTTTAAGGAAATGAACAACATCTAGAGATCAATACAGTACAGTACCAACACCAAGCCCAAGCTATGCCAGAGATGTGTTGTATCTACTCTACTCTACGGATCTGAGTGCTGGAGACTGACTAAACTTGATCTCACCAAACTTCACACCATATGCCTCCGACAAATACTGAGAATATTTTGGCCAGAGAAAATCTCCAATAAAGACCTGCTGAAGAAATGAAAGCAAAAATAAATAGACACCATCATTATAAGAAGGCGGTGGAGATAGATTGGGCATCTTTTTCACAAGAAAAGCACTGCATCGGACCCCAGATGGCAAAAGAAAGAGGGAAAGACCAAGAACAGAGAAGTACAATGAAGAATTACATGAAAGCCATGTAGTACATTGACTAGTCTGGACCAAGATAGGCAGAGGTGGAGAAGCTTTGTTGCTGCTCTACATACCATTGGGTGTAACGTTTCATTTTTAATCAATTACGGTGACAAAAGCAATAATCCTATTGTTATGTATTTCTGTTTCTGTCCTAAATTGTTCCATTGTTTTTAATTTGGGTTTATAACTTACATATTTAGCATTTATGAAACATTAAGTATTCTGTTTGCTGCAAAGATGATTTTATTTGAATTTATAATTACATGATTAGAGCAATTTTAATCAACAATGAAAATTTCTCAGAAAAGAATTCGGAAATTAACAATATGTCTTCTTCCATAATTACAAGCCATTATATTCCTTCCTTATAAATCTTTAACAACTTAGATGCAATCGCTCAAAATAAACTCAGTTTTAAACAACTTTTAAACTTTTTAAGTTCAGAAAAGAAAAGAGTTGAAAGCATATATATATATATATATATTTTCAATAACTATTGCAAATCGACTGAAAACACCACTCATGGTAGAAACCTAGGTTGCGTAATAACTGGTTTATAAATGGAATATATATATATGGGAAATGCATATATCAGAAAGTGCAACCAAATTCCGATTGAAACATAAGCGTCAACATATATATTTAGAATTTTAATTGCCACTATTTCACACAAAAAACAAAGCAGCAGATTCAGAAGTATACAGTACATAATTGTAGTTTTCATTCAATTATAACTTTACTCCCGATTGAAATGAATGCTTCTCTTATCTTAAAGCTCAAGGAAGCTCTTAAATTCAAACCGAACACACCTACTTATCTTGTGTAGTAAACAATGTTATCTTTGTAACAGCCTAAGAAGGAAAAAATAGAGGGAAGAGCAACAACGATATGAAGCCTAGAATCACATAAAAATGGAAACTATTTTCTTTTTTAAACTTTCTGATGTGAATATTATCGCAACGGGAACTAAAGACTGAATTTATATCAGATTTTTACTCAAGGTGGCTAAGTTTTTTTTTTATCATGTTTGTTGTCACATTGATGATATACTTAGACACACCCAGAAGATTATCCGAAAGATGACATATAAACCTCAAGCGTTCTTTTATTGACTTGTCTCAGTTTTTGTTCTCAAATTTTGTTTCGCCTTCAGTCTCTGAAATTATTTTTGGTAATTTTTTTGCGGCAGGGATCGAGTGTGTTTTGTTTTGCAATGGTAATAAGTTCAGTCGTTAAAACACCGAACGTGAGAAAAAAAATCTCGCATTAAATGTGATGTTGCGAACCAAATCTCGAATTAAAAATACCAACAAAACTACTGAACGGTTCTTCAACTTTTCTAATGTGTAGTGTCAATTCAGGTCTTATGCGGTCATGGTTCTTGACAACTTCCTATCCATCGTCGCTAAAGGCAATATTTGATCTATTATGCCTTCTCCTAGTCAATTTTTTCTGGAGATACATGTGTATCTATAACTTTGACCATTTCACATGTTATTTATTGTATATATTTGAATCTGCTGCCTTGTTTTTTCAAGGAAATAGTGGCACTTAAACTTCTAACTTTACAAAACTCATTCTGTTGGCAACTCGGTCTTTCCGTCCACCCTTCTGCCGTCAATATAGCCTGTGAGTTTCAAACATTATAAGCATCTTTCCTCATTATTCCTCACAGAAATTCAAATTTTCTCCTTCAGAATCTTTTTGCAAGTGTTATATTCATTTTACTTATATCTGTCAGCTTGCTCCTATATTCCGTCCACGGTTTTCGCAACATCCTTCTGTAGAACCACATTTCTGTTTCATCAGGTCGCTTTTTTACATGTGAGATAATCATCTAAAGTTTACTGCGAGTTAAGAGGATTGATATGATTATTTTAAACCGATTTTCATGTTTCGTCATATTTTGCTTTGTTTGAATGTTGTACTTTCGTTATTGCAGTTCGGCTTCCTGCATGTTTCTTTGTCTGAAACCAACATGGTATCATATATCTATAGAGCATGTTGTTAAGATTGTTCTTATCAGCAACCTTTGCATGATCACTTTCATATATAGCACTGTTCTTATACGATTGCATAATTCAAACACTGTCTAAATAGGTTAATAAATAACAAGATGAACAATTTTGAAGAGTTGGTTGTGTAAGACTGAATTTTCTTGGGATAACGCTCAAAATTAGAAATCGTATACCTAAGTTCTAATTCCAGTCTAGTTCATTATATTCATTTTCGCACACATATCCATGAGAAAGATATAAATCAACCACTTCTTCCTATCACCTATGGCCTAATTAGTAGGAGTTGTAAAAGTATGTTGATTTATCTCATTTTCCAAGAAATTTACATTCTAAAAAAATATTTTCTGGATTTTAATAAACAGAAAAAGTTAATTAGCCTTAAAGAACAAACCATTCACTCAAAAGCACCATGATTTTTAACGTCTTGAAGAGTTAGCTAATTTAAAGAGTTAGCTAATTTAAAAATTTCATCAGCTTAGGATTATGATCATGGTTACATTGTTCACTACCTCCATTAAAACATTGAGGCAATTCGCAGTGTAGCTAATAACCTATCAATCATATATGAAATAATGCTATCAGTGAGAAATTAATGAAAGAAAAAAGTACGAAAATAAAAGAATAGAAGCATTTGAATTTAATGCGTTTGAATTAATTTATTTGTTTAGAAAAGCTGGATACAGATGTTTTCAACATTGTTAATGAGCTTAATACACAAAACACTGCCAAATGTTTTGCTATAAATTACAAACGATTTACCGGGAGAATTGCATTAAAAAATCAAGAAATAAAGAATTGTCAGCAATCAGAAATTAAGGACAATTCTATTTCAAAGCTTTTAATATTAGCCTCCATTAAAGAAAAATCGATATTGCATTAAACCTTCCAAAATTCTAACTTCAGTTTTACTCAGAATGTTCTGCTTGAGAAAAAAAATAGTTAAGTGTGTCTAATTGTCGTATGTTCAATCTCTGATTTAGCAAAATATATTGTTGTTTTCTTTTTTCAGTAGAATAAAAGGAAAGTAAAAAGTAAAGATGAAATTCGCCGCATTTCCTGAGTGAAAAATTAATTGATGCATAACTCTAAAAAAATTTTACATTTTATTTTACGTTTTGTGTTTGACATAACTTCTTCTTTTATGTGCCATGTCCTTTGAGGACGTAGGCGATCATGGCTTTCCACATTTCCTATCCTTGGTGGCTCTTAGCACGCTTTCTCCTGTTGCACTATGCAACCCTTGTTCCGTCATCCACCTGATCAGGTCCTCCAAATATGTTATCCGCTGCTTTTCTCTGTCTCTATGTCCCTCTATCTGGCCTGTTAGTACCAGGTTCTCCAAGCTCTCCTTCTTCATTACATGTCCCAGAAACTTTAGTTGTCTCTTCCTGATGCTCAGTATTAATTTCCTTTTCGTTTCCTTCATTTCCAAAAGCTCATCATTGCTCACATGCTTGATTCTTGATATCCTCAGCATCCTTCTGTAGAACAACATTTCAGTTGCTTCATGTTTTTCTTTCATCTTCGATTGTCCAATATTCACTGCCATAACCTCACGTAGCAATCCAGTACTCTCTTCTTTGTTTCTATCGAAATTGTCCTGTTTCTTAAAACTTTATTCAACTTCAGGAATGCTTCTTTCGCCTTGTAAATTCGCCTTCGGATCTCAGTGTCGCACTTTCCGTCTTCTGTTAGAACACTTCCTAGTCGGCATATATATTTTAAGTGTTCATAGATTTGGGGGTAGAGTAACATTCCAAAAGCCAAACATTTTTATTAGAACAGTTTCTTTCCAGCTTTATTATATTTTTTCCTGGATTGTTAAATGTCCTCGCAAAAAAAAAAAAAAATATGGACAAGCAGTGCAATAATTGCATCACCGGCACGTCTCATTAAAATGATTTTACATAACGCAGTGGTTAGTATAAGTGTTTAACGGTGGAATGAAGAGATACACAGAGAAATGTAGCTAAACTACTTTATTAACAGAGTGGTACAATCAAGATGTCTATACAATATTTACAGTCTTTCGCAGTATTTGGTGTAACTTCCCGAAGTCCGTGAGAATAACAACACCCCCGTGCTAAGCACACGTTCTCTTTTATACATCCTGGCAACCAGGTGTCACATGATACGAGCCACAATAATATTTAAGAAAAGATAGGATTTAAATAGACATTAATATATTAATTAATATTTGGTTTAACCAGTATGAAAAAAGATTATTTGGCTAAATTTTATTTAATATCTTAAATTGTACCAGGATGTTATTATGGAATCAAAATTACCTCTTATGATATGCTATTTCAAAGGCTAAACAAAACTAAGCCATCCGGTAGAAGTATCTTCTTCTGTGTATAGCAGCCCTTCAGAACGTCGTCGATCGTCGCTCTCCACAACTTCCTATATTTTGAGCTCTTAGAAATGTTTGTCTTTTTTCCCTCGTTTCCATTTCTCGTTCTGCCAACCATTCATATAAGCTCATCAGATAGGTGAACCACATCCTCCTTCACAATGTCTTTATTACCTTCATGTTATGACCGAAGGGCCATAGAAAGATAATACGGACACAGATTTAAGGTCGAATAGTATATTCTCGTAAAACGTAGTACAAATGTAAACGTAATGGAGAGTACTTCCTCTCGTAGCGTCCTGATCCACTCATTCACTCACTTTGTGGCTACTACTCAGTGACTCCCCAGTGTCTGTGTATAACCCGCACTCAGAGTTGGGAGCCTTCTTATAAAGGTGTGAAAGAGTTCATTTGGAGGTAGGTCCCCACAATACTTCAGGAGCGTATAAAAAACAATTTCACCATGATCCAAAATTCACGCATCATAATGGAAGTCAACGGACTAACAGATAGCAATATCTCGTTCTTTTGCGCATAGGTAAATATCTATGCGCGTCAAATTTTCCAAGCTCTCGTCCTCATTTGTTGTCTTCCACAACAAAATCGCCTTTTTATCCTTCTAAAAGAAAAGCGTTCTTTTTATTTTCATTCTCCTGAAAACTTATAGGAGGATTGGAGAGTACATTTGATAATTAGCATCTCAGATTTAAATGGCTTTGAATACTGTTTCCAAATCTAAAAGCGATATTTTTTAATTATGTGTATCGTTTGTAATTGCTGTTTCTGACATACAATGCTGTGTCTGTTATTTTTGCAGGCCATAGATCCATTTGTATTAAGAAGGCCACTATTTTTATTTATTTATTTTCAACATTATTTCAAAACTACCAGCTTCATAATAATTAAAATTAGGAATGTTTATCCATATTTTATAAAGATATTATTTAATTAACTATATCTGTAAATTTGTATTTGTCTTTTAATGTGCATGCCTGAAACTTTAATGGACCCTATATTTTAAAACAAAACAAAACAATTATGCATCATGCTGCTTCATCCTTGCGCAGATGAACAGGAAAATTCTAATTTATAACCCGATGGCTTCGATTATCTTTCGTGCTTCTTTGATTATCGGGAGATAGCTTTTCCTACGCTAATTATTTCCAAGCAGTCGTCATGTCTCTGGGTTGCGGAAAAATCTTGAACAAATCACGCACAATTTAATAGCTTCATAATTTAAGAACAAAACCGACGCCCTGATAAGGTTGATCAGACGACAACCAGTGGAGCACAAAGAATTTTAATATTTTCATCTCACGAGATGAATTAATCTGATCAAAAGCGTGGATTTCAAGCTAAAAAAGGGATTGAATGGAGTTGGCCATAATGCCTTATCGAATTTCGTCGTACGGGGCATTTCACAGAAACTGAGCGGTGCATTCACGAGACACAAATTCGCCCGCTTTAATTGAAGTGCTAGGTAGACTGATTTATTGTAAAGATGGAAACAATTGACGTATTCCAAATGCTTTATAGCTTGGTGTTAGTTTTTTGATTTTTAGATTTGTTCTTATTTTAAATCTAGTTTAACTATCTCTATGCAGTACATTAGAACAGTCATTTTGGAGAAATATTTATACTACAAAAATTTGGTTAATTTTCTGAATAGAATATTGATTTGCAATTTCTAACTAACCCGAATACCATCCACAGTTATTTTTCAATTTTTATTTATCTCCTTTTTCACTTTTCAATCCCAGCCAAATTTCTAACAAGATGACGCTTTTTGCTGGTCAATCTGAAGTGCAACTTGGTATGTAGATTTGACTCTACTAGGCATACAGTTTTTGAATTGTTTTCAAACTTTCTAAGTACTATTTATTACTGGTTATGAAAAACACTATTAGCATCTCTCGGATTCAGCTAACTGGAAATGTGTCATGGAATTTGAGTACGTTTAACTTCATCCACCAGTAGTAAATGCATATGAAGATAATATATCGGTCTGATAATGATTACGCACCTATGCAATTTGAGAGCCAATACACACTTCATATTTTTACTTCGACATTTGCTCATATAGATGACTAAGTTTTGTCTGACATAAATCCATTAATTTTTGACAATTGTCAAAACTATATCGAAGATAAATTGATACAAGCATTGACCTTAGAGTAAGATAAGAATGAAATTTACTACATCAATTTTATACATCCATAACTTTCCGCGCATTGAATAATTTTGCAATAACTGACCGAATACTCCGGCTATTCATTTCGCGGTTCTTGATAGAATTAAAAGAAAAATCAGCACTTTAATCGATCTTGACCTGGCACCTCGACATCAATCACTTTTACATCGATGTGAGGCGGCCTCTTTCTGTTTTTTCTGCAAATATTTTCATGGCTACTGCTTTCACGAGCTTATGCGTGGTGCATGATTCTAGATCGGCAACTAGGTCCCATAAATTTACCTTTGAAATAGTTAAATGTAGCTGCCACGGCAACCTTCAACGGAAATCCCTTCCGTTTACTTGGTTCCCCCGTTCGTCTTTAGTCCTGTATTCAATACGCCCAACCCAGTCTTTTCTCTCACTCGTGAATTCTCACCTTATTGGGGGTAAAATTACTATATATATATATATATATATATATATATATATATATATACTCACACACACACATATATATATATATATATATATATATATATATATATATATATATATATATATAGATATAGATATTTAAAATTATAGATGATAATTCAACAATGGTACATATTATTGAATTCATTGCTATGTCTGGTGACAAGGACATAGTTTTTCTGTATTTTAGTCGACAATGTTTCTCTGGAGAATCTATCTGACATATTTATAAATCTAAAAATTTGAATGCAACGTCAATTTCCATTTTCTATCTCCTTGACTTCCGTCCATTTTCTATCCTTTCTTCAACAGACCCTGTATCAATACTTTTCTCTCACTGTAACAGATTGCGCTCTAATGGCGTTGCTGACTTGCTATGGAGTGAAATTATTGCAAACAAAAAGGAATAATTCAAGTGTCTTTATCATGGAGTAAGTGAATATGTTGTTAGTTTACATTCTCTAATTAAAAAATAAAAATAAAAATGGTGGAAGATCTCCCGAGGAATCAACTGTCAGCTATCTAGTAGTCGTATCTCGATAAATAACCATCGAAAAGACAAAAGAAAACCACTCCACTAGTATTCCGAAGTAAAATTATGGCCTAAAAAATAAAACAATATATAAAATCCATCAACGTGAAGCGACGTAAAGCGGGGTAAGTGTAAAGGAATTAAAACCTCGTTCGGTAAGAGTGGACATAGGCAACAGGTGCCACTTGACTGAAATCAAGCGACTATAATCGCCAACGATGTAAACGCGAAACAATCCCTTCGGGGTGATTCCTCGCCCTGAATGGAACAACATGAGCAGCAGGTGGCACCCTATCGCAATGCTGCGACGGTTTGCACCAAACAAAAATTATTCTAAGGACATGGAACGTCAGAACGTTGAACAACTGTGGGCAGCAGAAAGAGATGAGCAAATTGAATATCAGCATCTAATGAATATTCGAAACTAGAGGGCCAAAAAAGCTTTCGGCAGTGACAACCGCTGGATAATATACACAGGTGGCAAAAATAATAAAAAGAGAGTTGGCTTTATACTATAACAAAGCATGAGAAATGCGTCCAGGTGTACAGCCAGCCATCCGAAAGATTTCTCGTGGTCACATTGAAAGGATAGCTTATATGCAATGTCAACCGTCATCTTGTCTCAATGAATTCTGTTCTCTTAGATCTATTTTACTTTGCACTCACAGTAGCCCGTTTGCTCTAAGTGACTTTTAGCGTATTGCTTAAGATAAATTTATTAAAAAAATATATATCTTCCATAGACAACAATTAAAGACGGAACTAAACATTAAGCAATATATTTTAGATATTAAATCTTTTTGAAACATATTTTTATGCCTGAATTTCTCTCACGAATATATATCTTTACATGCATTATATACAGTTGCAATTTTGGTCATAACTTTTCTGTCGTTATTACAAGGATTCGGTCATTGTGACCAGAGCCTTTTTCCCGTGTCTGCTGATTTTTCAAATCCTTGAAGCCGAACACATTTCTTATAATTTAGGTTTTTCTTATCCCGCTTTCTGTGCATCGGTATATCTCATCTCATTAAAAACAAAAATAAGTGTGCTTAAAAGTGAATTAATATCGGTTCTCCTCTATGGCATTTAATGCTGGACAATTTCATTTGAGAGCAAGAAAAAGCTTGAAGCAACAAAAATGTGGTTATACAACAAGATGCCGAGAATCCAACCAGCCAAACATGTGAGCAATTCAAAGGTTTTAGGGAAAATGGAAACAAAAAAGATATATATATATACTTAGAACAAAAAAGAAACTGTTACAATTTATTGGGAACAGAATGAGCAAAGATGTCTTTGAAAATCTAATTCAAAGGCAAGAGAGACATAGAAAAGCAGAAAATCACCTATTTGACAAGGTAGTGTAAATAGTTGGGTGAAAAAGTATTATGTGAGACAGTAAAAAGACAAGGTTTATTAAAAGATGCAAAGAACAAAAATTTGTGGAGAGCAATGAACACCCTTCTTCTGAAGGGACATCGCACATAGAAAAATACATTGTAGTTCTGGTTGTGATTAATTATTGCTCGCCATCAGTGATACAAGTAAAACAAAAGGGTAAATTTTGAAATAGTTTGATGTTTACTTGGATCGTGAAAAAAGGTCTTTACACTACAACTAACAATATTTAGTTATGATAACGATACATATGAGGATGCTAGTTTGAATTTACATATTATAAATTAAGATATTTTTTGCATCTGACTTCTGAAATAGAATCATAAAAGTTGCATATATCAGAATTCTGAAGAACCGTAGCAAACGGAAGAAATTATTTTTCTTCTCATTCAAAATCTGTCCATTTGAATTTATAGTAAATCGAATTTAGTCTGGCTGAACGCCATTTGAAAAATTGCTCGACTTCTGCGCAAATCTGATAAAGTAATTCGATGTGCGCACGACGCAGTCTCAGAAGAATTTGTTCTAACATTGAACCCAGCTGAAGTATAAAAGGGAACAACTTGTTTTGAAAGTTTTGATTATCTTTGATTTTTATTTAATGGTCAATGCTATGCAAAAACAAAAACCACTCTGAATATCAGAAATAAACTATTGAAATTTCTTAGAAGAATAATGAGAAAAAAGGGCTTGGAAAATTTGAAACATTGAGTATATCGAAAAGGACAGAGACAAAAAAGGAAGATCACAGTTGCTAAAGTATCAATAAGTTAAGTGCCATATGTGATGCATGTACGGGCGATTATGTCTCGAAAGAGACATGACTGACTGGGCAGAAGATTATCCCGCAGTAGGTTGCTATTGCTTTCTGCGGTAGACTGGTTGCCGACCAAGGCTATAGAACCCAATCAATACTGTTATTTGACTCATAGCTGGAAGAGGAAGATATGTATTATATTATTATATAGTAATAAGTGGGGGATCAGTTTATTACTTCATAACAATATAAAACTGATTCCCCACATTATGCCCAGTAGAGGCCTTAATCATATGTTCAATTATTATATTCAGTCAATCAGTTAAGTGCTATATGTGATACATGTACGGGCGATCATGTCTCGAAAGAGACATTACTGACTGGGCAGAAGATTATCCCGCAGTAGGTTGCCATTGCTTTCTGCGGTAAACTGGTTGCAGACCAAGGCTATAGAACCCAATCTTTCCTGTTATTTCATCCATAACTGGAAGGAATATACGGATTAATACCTTTCCCAAGGGTATTTGCGCGTAAGTGAATGCAGTAAATTCTGCTGGAATTCGAACTCGGCTCCCCGATCTCTCGTTCCGAGCCGATATCCAATGCACATCTAAAGTATACAAGGGATAAAATGTGTTAACGACACATGCTCGCCCATTTCCTGAAAAGAAAAGGCACGTTGAATAATAGTAATAATAATAATTATTATTATTATTATTATTGTTGTTACTATTATTACTTTTGTTTTATAACAAAAGTGTTAGTTTTTATTGATTCATCCATTCGTTTCTACGGCTTATCAGTATTTTTCGGGTTATTTTAAGTCACGGTTTAGTTATAAAACTCTCATTATTCAATAGCCCTTCGATTAACGATACCGAGGCATTCTCCATTACATCTCTTGCATATCTGCGCTTACAGCCCCTGTTATTCCGTAAACACTTGCGAAAAATTGAATCTTTATGCATTTTGCGTTTATATTGTGATAGTGATCTTCATCTTTGTATTCCAGATGGCAATTGATAAAATTGAGCTGCGAGTTTTGATTCGTTACTGCTGGAAGCGAGGTCTTTTAACCAGAAAAGCTGCAAAAGAGATTTGTGCTGCCGACGGTGAAGGAACAATAACATATTCGTCGATCTCAAAGTGGTACAAGCGTTTCGATTCTGGCGACATGAGTCTTGAAGATAAGCCTTGTTTGGGACGGCCGTTAAAGTTGGATGATGGAGACTTGCAAACCGGGTTGAACATTACACCTTCATCGAACACTCGAGAATTGACTGATGAGCTTGGAGTTGGCAAATTCACCGACGTTTGAAGAAACTTGATTTTGTTCACAAAAAGCCGCACCAAGATGCGCACGAACACACCGAAGCAAAAGCAAATAGACGAGTTGAACTTTGCCGTCAATTACTCAGCAATCCTTTGAACGATCGTTTTTTGAAGCGCATTGTAACATCCGACGAGAAATGGGTCTATCTGGTCCAGCACAATCGAGACAAGCAATGGGTTCAGAAAGGGCAAGAAACACGGTCGGTTTCAAAACAAGATCGATTCGGCAAGAAAGTCATGTTCTACGTTTGGTGGAACTTTGAAGGAATCGTGCATTTTGAGTTGGTTCCGAATGGTCGTGCCATCAGTGCCGAACTTTTCTGTCAGCAACTTGAGCAGATCTACGGAAAGTTGAAGCAAAAGCACCCGGCAATGATTAACCCAAAACGCACTTTGATGCAGCAGAACAATGCCAAGCTACACATCGCCAGGAAGACCAAAGACAAGTTTGAAGAGCTGAACGGCGTTGAGATTCTGCCACATCCATTCTACATTCCTGACTGTGCTCCATCAGGTTAAGACCTTTTCTGCTCAATGCAACACTTTCTGAAGGGTCGCCAATTCGACTCGTTTGATGAAGTCGAGGAAGTGTGTCAAGAATTCTTTGATTCGAAGCCGGCTGAATGTTACTTTGACCAGATCCGAAAGCTTGCAGATCGATGGAAGAAAGTCTTGGAAAATGATGGTCTTTATTTTGAGCAATAATTTTTGTTGTTTTTGCGAGTAAAATTTCAATTTTATGCAAGTGTTTTCTGGTAACCTTAAATTACTTGGCGAGTAAAATTTCAATTTTTTGCAAGTGTTAACGAACTTTTGGGACAACCTAATATATATACATACATATATATATATATATATATATATATATATATATATATCGCTCTTCCTTATTTTCATCAATGACCTCCAAGATGAGATCAAGAGCCAAGTAGGCATCTACGCAGATGACACCACAATTTACTCCCGCATAAGTAAGAAACCCGTCGTGGCGGACAAACATAATCTCGCTGCTGACCTTGAGCTGGATCTACACTGTGGTGAATTGGGGCAAGAAGTGGCTTGTCAATTTCAATGCGTCTAAGACCAAGCTCTTGTCTGTCAATTAGCAGAGACAACCTCTCCTGTCTCCCATAAGCATGGACCAAGCAAGTCTCTCTGAGATCAATACACTGCGCCTCCTCGGCCTTACCCTCTCTTCTGATCTCAAATGGAACCACTACATCGAGTCCATAGCTAAATCCACTGCTAAGAAGGTTGGGTCACTGTGTTGGGCCAGGATGTTTTTCCCGCCTGAATTCATCCTGCATATATACAAATCAACCATTCGTCCGTGCATGAAATACTGCTGCCATATATGGTCAGGCGCCCCTACTGTTCATCTCAGTGTTCTCGACAGGCTCCAAAGGAGAATCAATAATGTGATAGGTACCGACTTAGCGGCACGACTACAACCACTTCCCCACCGACGAGATGTGGCCTCCCTTTGTCTGTTCTATAAATACTTTCATTGTTTCCGCTCCAAAGAAACTTAAGTCACTGGTGCCTCTGCCACAGGTATTTACTCGTGCAACCAGATTGGCAAATGGGCACCACCCATTCACAGTTAGATTAACCAAATGCAGACGACAATTCTACTTCTGCAGCTTCTTCTCTCGCACTTCCCGCCTGTGGAACTCGCTTCCATATTCTTGCTTTCCTGAGGGTTACAGAAATTTAAATGCAATGTCAATACTCATCTATTAACCACTTGCCTCTTGTTCTTTCACCACCCCGTATATCCTTTCCTTTCTCTCCACCTTTGCAATTGTCATCACACCCGTATTCCCATACTTCGCTTGCTCCTTTCTAACTGGTTTGTCTTCCTTTTCACTCTCTTCTAATTAATCTTTTTACAGTTATGTAGCCCCCTGCACATCAGTGGCATTACAGCCTTGCTCGGGGTGATACGATTAAAAAAATATATATTGTTAAATATACAGACTATGAATGCCTATTATGTTTAATCATGATCCGATTTAAACATCGTATTTTGGCTTTAATTTCAAAAGAAAAGAAAGAAAAATTGTCCAACATTGGTATATTTTTTAATATGCTGGTTCTAAGCTTTCAGCTCACATGAGCCATCTTCAGAGAGGTTACAGGGACATTGATATAAAGACATCTACCATCAAAGATGAATTTATCTTGTGTTAACATAAAACATATAACATGATAACAGTCACCGAATAGGTAGAGGCAGTTCGTAAAATTGTAATGCAGTTCTATGACGTCACACCGCGTCATAGACCAAAATGTTAACAGAACCATAAGTCTAAATGCAGTGTAATGGGTTGTGACCAAATGGAAATGTGATTTTATTAATTGTGGGTTGTTTTAATTTAATATAGATGGCCTCCAATATCTAAAGGTTCTTTTTACTGTGTGTATGATTGAGTATTATTATGTTATCAACTAAAATCTGGCTAATATTACCTACATGGCTATGTTTTTCTAAGAAATATCGTTTATTGAACTATGATCAGAAAGGTAATCTACGGGAGAGCGTGGTTGTAGTAAAACCAATATATACAATGGGCATATAATTACTACCAGAGATACACTCTCAGAACCCGCATGTAAATTGATACACTACACTGGTTTTCTGTATAAGATTTAGTTGTGTAGTTGTAGTGATATTATAGACTATGAGGTCAATTGTTTTATATATGATAAGCCTAATTCAATTAATATTATTCATTGGGTTAACGTTTCTACGAATTATAATTTTGGAGTGCTGTTTCATCATGTAATTATTATGCATTTGGTTGCAATAGTATAAGCTAATAATGTTATGTTTATTTTGACGTACACTATTATTATTCATATTGTTAGAGGTATTATTAATTTTATTGAGGTACATTTTAATTTGTGGATCAATGACGGCGTTAACAAGTCTACCGTTAACAAGTGTTTAATGTTGTGTAATTCTTTATAGAATATGAGTTTGGAAGAACGTATCATTTCTGTGCGTTGAATTAAGTTTTTATAACAACTAACATCGTTAGGACATTCACTATTATAATAAAATCTTATAATGATCGGTTACTTCTTTTTTAATAACAAGATTAAAAATCTATATATTCTAAGATAATATGTAGATGAAAATTTAAAATTAAAATATAAACTAAAAAATAGTAAAAATCATAAAACGCAAGGAGAAAAATCAAATACGCGTAAATAATAAAACATAAAACTTAAAACATTCAAATATTACATGTAGATAAAAGAATTAACATTTTAAAATTTTAAATATAAATAAAACTAGAATAAAATACAATAAAAACTAAAATTAAAAAGTAAAATTTATAATTAAAAATAGAAGTTAAACAATGTAGGGAACAAAAATTAAACAGGTTTAATTCATATTTGTTAAAAGTAACATTGCGGTGGAAGGAAGGAAGGAAAGAAGAAAGAAAGAAAGAAAGAAAGAAAGAAAGAAAGAAAGAACGAGGAATTAATGAAGAAAGAGAGAAAGAAAGAATCAAATGTATAGAAAAATCTGTATCAATCTGGATCTAAGAACTTAAGCAAGTATCATTTTTTATGACAGTATGTGTGTCTTAAATCACTTTTTTATTAAGCAAATTAGGATTACTGGATATGGTTTACAGTGACAAGTTTTTCTGAAGGGCATAAATAACATCTCTTTTTCCGTTGCAAGTTTTGGATTTAACTACGTTATTATATGTAATAATTAGGTTCTTGTTGTTCTTTAATTTCCAAGAATTTATGGACAAAGCTGTACTTTTGTTGTATTTACTGTTGCTTAATAACAAAATGTGATTATTAAATTGTATCTTCCACCTGTTAGAATTGCTTCGAAAGTTAAATTTAACATCATTATACTGAATTCGAGCTCTATAAGCAATACTTTTGGACATACGTTGGCCATTCATTGGGCAGGTCTTATGTTTTTGGTAGATGGAATTATTTTTAGAAGGGTCATTGTTGCTATTGGTTGTGTGACGCATGTTGTTTGTGAACCAAATATTTATCTTATAACATAGTATTATCTTGTGAAATATATTTATCTATGTTTTTGACGCAAGTACAACTGATTTAACTTTGATTTTGTTAAAGACTATTTTAGTGTGGGTGAATGGTATAAATAAATGTTTACGAATTAAGTTAAGGAAGAGTTTACCAATATTACTTTGGACGTCACGACTGAAGGGTTGTTTAAACCAAATAATGTTACGTTTACGCGATTTCTGTTTATTTCTGCCTGACTTGTTTTAACGAAGTATTCTAAACAAGTGCTGAGTTTACATTTTTCCAAAACACTAATATATTTAATTTTATAATTGTCTAAATATTTCTTATTGCTTGAGTTGTTACGCAAACAAAATTGCATAGATTTGTGTAAGTTGATGGTGATTCACTGGGGTTGATTTGATTCCCTGTTGATGTGTCTATGATTATGTGAGCCCTTACTATACTGTTTATACAGACCATTGCTCAGGTCGAAGGTAACATCTATGAAATTTACGACTTTATCTTTAGCTATGAGGGTAATATTAATATGGTGGCCTTTGCAAACTTTTATTAGATCCTTTCTGCGTTTATCCGTTTTTTGGGGATTAGATTTGAGGAGGATTATCAATCCATCGTCTCGGTAATATACGATGTTGCATAAATCGAAGATGTTCCTAAGAGATGTAGAAATCAGGGTTTTTTTAGTACCCAGGCATTTATCTTTAAAAATAGATGTCTGGGTTTCTTTGATGATGTTGATGGCGTGATCCCTGTTCTTTCAAGGATAATTTTGCAATTTCTACCTATGTGGTTTTTTTTAAGAAAACACACAATCTGTATTGTGTGTTTTTAGTGAAATGTGTTTGTGATCTTTGATTGTGAGGAATGCCTGTTACTTATGTACATTTTAGTACATTATTCTCTATTTTTAGTTCCTTAGTTATATTCTTGACTTCCGTTTTATATTCAGAGAGAGAGAGAGAAAGAGAGAGAGAGAGAGAGGAAGTGTGTGTGTGTGTGTGTGTGTGTGTGTGTGTGTGTGTGTGTGTGTGTGTGTGTGTGTGTAGCAGTTTCGTGAGTGGTGGAAAAGCTGCTCAAATGTAACTTTAATCTCAATCATAGCATAGGAAGTGAATGATGGTATTTCGCTACAATATGCGTCTTACACCTGGTCTTAGCCGTAAAAGATAGAATTAATGAAATAAGAAATCTCTTTCATCTAAGCACTTCCTATGGAAAAGTGTATGACGTTTCGTCTGTAACCGTTGAAAGATGAAAATAATCCATTACTCACGAGGATGCGTAGATGCTTCTCGACTCTTTCGAAACTGAAGCCTGAACAAATTCTACCCGTATCTGGCATTACTACTCTATTTTTCTCCTGGTCTGTCTCTTGTAAAACGAGAGGATGGCAAATTCAGGAACTTACTGGCGTGCTACAGGTGATCATGGCACATGAATGAAGAAAGTCAGTGACACCTAAAATATCACTCTGAAATTAATTAAGCGAAAAATTTATATTCTCTGAGGTTATCAAAAACCTCACTTGAGGACAAATAAAATAAAAACAACTTGGCATGGATATTTTTGCTTTCTACCGTATGTGCGTTGTGGTGCAATGGATATCGACTCGGAACGAAAAATCGAGGAGCCGAGTTCGAATTCCAGTTGAATTCCTTGCATTCACTGACGCACAAATAACCTTGGGAAAAGTGTTAATTCGTCTCTTCCCTCTAGTTATGGGTTGAATAATAGGACATATTGGGTTCTATAGCCTTGGCTGGCAACCAGTCTACAGCAGAAAGCAATGGCAAACTACTGCGGGATAATCTTCTGCCCAGTCAGTCATATCACTTTCGAGACATGATCGCCGAAAGCGTGTATCAGGTACGGCACTTAACTGAATGGCCTTAATCACTAAATACTGCACTATCGCAGACTTTGTTTTCCTTCTTTTTAGGACCGTCTTAGAGAATAATGAATTTCCTTGCAAATCTGCCACAGTTCGCTGCATTTTAGCATTTCATTGGCGAGAAACATAAAAAGAACTGAAATATTGCTTAATAGGGATGAAAAGATAATCGAAAATACAGTAAACATGACTTTCTCTGAAGAAGAGGCTTTTAAATGTCGAACTGGTTGAGGGATAAGATCCCACACAAAAGAGTTTATCTACTCATTTAACTTTTTTAGTCGATGATTCTACCTCTGAGCTATATATATATATATATATATATATATATATATATATATATATATATATTCAAATATACATAACTTTTTTATTATAACAGAGAGTATTCACAGAGTGAGATATAAGTTCAGTTCATACAGGAGTAAAAACAATTAAACACTTATCTCATACCCAATCTAGTCTAAATAGTATACACAGGTCAGGAAATCACAATGCTTTACAGGCGAGTCGAAAAGGTAGACATTTCCAGTTTATGCCAGAATCAATGAGTTAGACACACATCAGATTTACACAATGTCAGTTAGGTCATGTTCCAATCCTGGAGAGAAGCAATCGGATTTCTGGCCGTACTGATGAGCTGTGTTACAGCGAAACAAATCTGCCTGTGGATGACTATATATATATATATATATATATATATATAAATTTTGAAATTTCAATATCAGAATGTACTTCTGAATAAACGTAGAGATATCATTAGTATGTGTTTCCATAGAAAGAAATATAAATTGCAATAATTATCTTGATCTTCAATTTAGTCACAATACGTTTTTTTGGCTAAGAAGTTTCCTTCCCCCCGACTTACCACAACTAACCCAATGGTCAAGCCACATACTTCCCACTACCATAGAAGAAATTACTACTAAGATTTCGCTAGCTTAACCCTATAAAAGCCAGTATTCTCCAACCACTTTCTTTCCAAGACAAAGCCTCGGCATTAGAATTGTTCTACATTCTTTGTTTAAACGGGTTTGACAATGCATGTCTTAAAATGACATGTTGAAAATGGCTATTACCCCTCTAAATTTTATCTGAATTTACAGATATTTTAAATAAGTCTATATATATATATATATATATATATATATATATATATATATATATGAACTCACAAATTGTGAAATATACACCAAGCTACCCAGATTTCAACTGTTGGGTATAGTCAAGGGGCAAGTGCGGAAATTTCAAGTAAAACTATCCTAAATTAATAATCAAGAAAACTCCGAAAAGGGGTACAGTGCAAAATCTCAAACAATTCATCCATGAATTAAATATTTAACCACAAGAAAGTAACTCATGCAAAAGCCCTAAAAGAGGACGGACACACATCAAGCTGGGTGTTTATTCCTCGAAAACGGAGCAGAAGTGGTCTCCAATGTAGGAAGATAATCCGGTTTAATCCCCCGTTTAACCAACAATTAGAAATTAAAACTGGTAATCTGTTCTTCAAAATACTGGAAAAGCATTTTTCACTTAATGCAGAGTTAGCAAGGATATTCAATAAAAATAATATGAAATTAAATTATAACAGCTCCAGTAGTTTAGAAAGAATTATAAAATCTCATAATGCCAAAGTATTGGATATGTAAAGAGGAGATAGAACCAGAATAACATGCAATTGTAGGAATATGAACGATTGTACATTGAATTGCAAGTGTTCTGTTGAAAGCATTGTATACACGGCTCTGTCAGCAACGAAAGTATAATTTCAAGAACGTGTTCATCGGCCATTTAAAAAGCGCTTTCAAAACCATACCTCTTCGTACAGGCTAGAAAGTGTGGGGTTCCAGAAAATCCGGATTAAAAAGGGAGATTTTAATGCAAGAATTCCAGTCCACAAAAACACAAGATAAATTTCAAGAAAAGACAACGCAATAAGAAATGTTGTATAAAATAGGAAAATTTTGTATTTGACAATATATATACAATATAAAAAAATTTGTACGATTCTTTGCACCTTTTTGTGTGATAAAAAGTATTTTTTTTATATTTGTGTGAATGTTGGTTGAATATAGAAGTGTCTTCTGGATTTGAGCGAATGTTGGTTGAAGATAAAAATGTCTTTTTGGAGCATTTAATTAAACAGAGTAGTTGCACAAAGTTTCTTTCTTTTTTATGTATCAGTCGTTAAGTAAGTAGAAAGAAAGGTGTTTCAAATTGTGTTGAAAAGGAGTGTGAATGGGAATGCTAAGAGAGAGAGAGTGTGTGCGTGTCAAATGGAGATAGTAGTAATTAGTAGAATGTGTGTGTAAAACGATGAAAAAGTCTACTTAACTCAGTAAGTCTGTATTACTTATTCTTTCTGGTTGATGAGAGCTGTGAAAAGTTTTACAGCCGTTGCGAGTCTCTTGTATCTCTCTTTCTTCTTCTCTCTCGTAGCGGTTGGGTCGGCAAATGATTTGTTTTTCGGCACTGGTCTCTTTGATGTCGGCGCCTATCTGACTGTGTGTATCTGACAGTGCGCCTTTGGGCTTCACTGGCGTGGCTGACTGTCTCTCCTGACTTGCTGACTGACAAATCGACTGTCTGCTTCACTGACGGATCGAGCGACTGCTGTCTCACACTGGCTCTATTGACTGATTGTGACCGGTCAAGGGACCTCCTTAACTAATGAATTCTAGTCATATGAGAGGCCCTCATAACGATTTTTCTTTAGCTGTGAAAAAAACCGCTTCACTAAATTTTTTGAATTTCTCGATTTGTCAACCAATCAGGATCCAGAGTCTCGCTTTTAAGACTGACTTGTGAAAAAGAAAAGCTTTTACCTGTCTAATCCTCTTTTGCGGGCGTGCAATTTTAATTTAGGTTTTTCCTAAATGTTGTAGTCGTTTGAATTTAATTTCGCAGAAGTGGAACTTATATTGTGTTTTTTAGCTGGTTGATGGATGATATAGGATGTGTAGTCTATAAAAGCCATAGAAGTGATACAAGGCTGGTGGACTGCGTATAGAAGTTTAAAGAAATCTATGGAAGAAACCCGTGCGTGAAGTGGAGCAGATTTAGGAGGTTAAAAGCAGGAAAAATCGTCGAGATATTTGTTGTACATTGCGCCAGGAAAAAAAATTGGGTGAGTAACATACAAACACAAATACGAATTGTTAAATGGGCGAAACGAAGCAATGTCAAGATCTAGGCATCTTAAAAAGGAAATCCTGGAGACATAAGAACGCGGACGAGTTTCTATTTTTTGTTAATCTTCTGCCATCTTTTGTAAGAGAAGACATCAGTTTCAGCTTCTAACGTTTTTTTTTCTCCTCTTCTTCCCTTCCTCCCATTCTTCCGGTGTTGGTGAATTATAAAACAGACATTTTGAAATTTCTGCACATGTATCTGGCCATATCTAGCGGTTGAAACTCGATTAGCGTGATGCATATTCCACAATTACTAAGTTTATTTTCGCTCTACTTTCGCCTGAACATATTGAGCATTATATTATTGATTCCTACCTGTGAAGGCGGTTAATTACAGTTTTCTACGGATATATATATATATATATATATATATATATATATATATATATATATATATATATACTCCTGTCACGCTAAAGGAGTGAGAGAGAAAACAGCGTTTCAATACATTCTCTTTACTACCAGTTATAAAACTCTTACTGCATATTTGCTCTCTAACAATGAATTATAATCATTTTTTAAAAGATTACGTCGCCAAGTATTGAAATATACATATATATATATGTATATATACTAGCAGTATAGCCCGGCGTTGCTCTGGTGTAATGAAACCTTTAAAACTAATCCATGGTCCTGAAGCAAAGACACTTTGGACGTTGGCACGAAAGACTAAAAAGAAATAGTTGTTTCCAGTCAAAGCTAAACCATAGACTGCAAAGTAAATGATTGGATATTAGTCAAATTTAGATTTCCTAGTATCGATATCAAATTTTCTGCACTATTGTAAGAACTGCAACCTTGAAACATCTGAATATTGTTTCTTATGTCTTTGTCTATGAGTGTTTCAAATCTGATTAAAATCGGACCACTCCTTTTATAACCCGATTTTTTCGATTATCGAATTTCGATATTTATCGGGGGTACCGCGACACAAAATCGAACTAAGAACACTTGCAGACCCTTATAGTATAACTGTAAATTTTCAAGAAAATCTTTTCAGCCGTTTCGGAGTCTAAATGTAACGGACACACACACACACACACAGACAAAGTTCCATTTATAAATAAGTTTATATATATATATATATATATATATATATATTATATATATATATATATATATATATATATATATATTACAGAAAAGTTAAATAACACGTAGATTAAAAAGCCACTGTTCACTCACTTACTTTTAGTAAATGAGTGCTCGAATCAGATTAGATTAGCTTAGTATTAATAAAAAAAATATCATTATTATTAAAATTATAAAAATATGAATGTTATTTTATTAAAATAAAATGACTCACGCAATACTAAGTGGCTGATCCTGATACAATATAACTAAGTACACCACAATTATTTAATCCTAATTCTGGTATAAACTTATAGATAGTAGTAAAAAATCTATTGTTTAATAGAAAAACCTCTAAAATCCATCCTTCTGATTGAAATTACAGTCTACCGTTAAAACATCCTAAAGTTTCACTATGTATCTTATCCAGACAAAATTCAAATGGAACATGTCTTAGCCATCCTGTTTCTATCCATAACACAAATTAAAAAAAAAAATCCCCATGGTTACATAATTCTAAACTCTGATTGAATTGTTTTGACACACCTGATACATTTACTCCAAATACCACTTACTAATTTTCTAAATAATTGAAACTCTGACATATCACCTGAAGAGGAACAGTTTTGTTCTGAAACATGAAAGTTTTTGTGTAGTGATATTATGCTTTTATAAACCATTGTAATAACAAAATAATATATATATATATATATATATATATATATATATATATATATATATATATATATATATAATCGGTCTTGTTAAGCCCAAATGTTTGGAATATTTTCTCATGTGTCTTAATGTAAGATACTCAGTAGTATGTACATCAATATATATGTCGCCGAACTTTTAGACGGCATGTCGATATAAAGATTGTGCCGTCTTTTTTTTACGACACGGGACCACTCGTCTAGAATAAAGAGTGTGCAAGTAGAATATACGATGTCTATGTCTATCTTAAGTGGAGATTAAATCTGAGTCTACTTGTTTATTCTATCGCAATACAAACCTACTACTAGCTTTATGAGCATTCTGTGTATGACGACAAACTACTTCCGGGTCCTTGGTATGACGTTAAACTTCATCCGCGTCCTGGGTATGAGGATAATTTTAAGAAAATCGAAGAAAAAATATTACCAGCAAAACAGTTTTGAATAAAAGTAAAAAATATTACAAGCAATAAATTTTTGCCAGAATTGCCAGAATTGTATTACCGACAATACATTTTTTAAATATACCAGCTATACACCTGGATCTCGACAAAAAACATTTTTACAAAAAAATATCAGTGAAATATGTTCTACAAATTCATATCTTCTAAAGAATACATATTCTATTCATACAAATATATTGTAAAAATCATATCGGCATTTAAAATAAAGCCATTGTGGTTAATATGCAGTAAAATAAAACAAAGAAAACCCATCTTTTTTTCTCTAATTTAAATAAGGGCCCGGTCTAACTTTTAGATATACTGCAAATCTGATTTCCATCTGTTTTTGTGACTAATAAATCTGACATATTTGCACTGTTTTGACATATTGTGTAAACCAAACCTATCCTCTCTCTCTCTTTCTCTGTCTCTTTCTCTCTTTCTCTCTCTATGTATCTATCTATCTATCTGTTTGTCTATATTTGATACTTGTAAAAATGTTTTCTATGTGTATCTTAACTATAAACTGGGAATTTATGCACAGTTTAACTCCACTACGTTTTAATGTTTAACAATTTGTTTCCAGAATAAACCAAACTTTTTTTAATCATTTCACCCCAAGCAAGGCATTTCACTGCCACTATTGCGCAGGGGGTTACATAGGGGAAAGTTATGAGAAAGAGTGGTTAAATATAGGAAATGTCAGAAGGAGGGTGATAGACGGGTAAGGATACCGAGGATGAGGGTTGGTTAGATGGGAAGAGTGTTTGAGAGCATGGATGCGAGTTAGTGTGTTAGGAGGTGTCTATTGACCTTACATTTAATCTCCTGGAGATTGTAGCTGTCGGGGAAGCAAGTATATGGAAGGGAATTCCACAGGCGGGAAGTGCGAGAAAAGAAGCTGTTGGAGTAAAAATTGCGGTTACATTTTATCGGTTTCCCTGTAATACTAATTCCTAATCTAGTATCTCGTGCATATACCTAGGAGGCACCACTGATCTAAGTTCATCTGAGTAGAAGCCGTGAAAGTATTTATAAAACAGGCACAGGGAAGCCATGTCACGCCGGTGCGGGAGTGGCTGCAGCCGGTCTGCCAAGTTGATACGTTAGCTTTTGTGACTCGAGGGTAAAACAAACTTAAGTCATGCAATCTGCTAATTCATTGTAGCTTTTGTCGTGTATGTTCTATCAAATCTAATCTATCTAAACTTATTTATATATGGAACTTTGTCTGTGTGTGTGTCTGTGTGTCTGTGTGTGTGTGTCCGTTACCTATAGACTCCGAAACGGCTGAACCGATTTTCTTGAAAATTTATACAGTTGCACTATAAGCATCTGCGAGTGTTCTTAGCTAGGGTTTGTGTCGAGGTACTCCCGATAAATATCGAAAATCGATAATCGAAAAAGCGGGTTATAGAAGGAGCGGTCCGATTTTAATCAAATTTGATGCACTCATAGACAAAGAAACGATATTCACATGTTTCAAGGTGGCAGTTCTTACAACTTTTTTTCAGCCCTTTTATTTTAGTTTTTGCTTCGTGTTTGGCTCTAAGTAGGTATAATTGTAGTTCTTAGTCTCAGCCATGATACCATTTACTCAGAGGAATTATTTAGCCTTCAAAATTTACTTTACGACGAAAAAATCTTATTTGATATCGATACCAGGAAATCAAAATTTGACTTACATCCATTCATTTTTCTTTCAGTCTGCGGTTTCGCTTTAACTGGAAACAACTATTGCTTTTTAGTCTTTCGGGCCAACCTCCAAAAAGTCGGAGCTCCAGGACCATGATTTATTTTTAAAGCTTTCATTACACCCGAGCAACGCCGTGCTATAATGCTAGTAACCCGATAAAGGCCGATGTCTCGTTAATTTAAACAAATAAACGTGATTGTAAATACACTGTGGTTCCTAATTTAATTTAATTATGAGAAATTATTTAAATTATTTTTTACGGTAGAAACTGAAATAATATTTTAACTATTTAAATGTAGACTAGTCTCCTCATCTTTCTTATTTTTATCACAACGTTTCTTACGTTTGGTCTTCCTCAGGCGTGTACATATTTGTGTAACCTACAGAAAATTCTTAATTAAAAACTTTATTTAATCTTCGGAGATAGACACATTTCGTTCTGCTGTTCATTTCTAGTGATTTTTTATTTGTATTGTTCTGTTAATGTCTGCCCGTTTCCACTGAGTGTAAGTACGACCCTAGGATTGAACTCACAAACAATATGTCACGATATCCACAAACCAACGACTTTACCCCTTATACAATTGTACTGTGATGTTTTCTTGCGTTTTTAGAATACACATCTGAATGAATGTATCAAAATAGTTTTTTTTAAATATTTTAGTAGAATTTTGCAATGAACTGAAAACTATTGTCATCGTATTAAAATCCCTCAAAAGAAGTAAAATACGCTACACCTGATTTTTTTCTTAGTTTAATATATCGGTAAGCTTCAGGCTAAAAGTCGACCACATTGTAATGAGGGCTTAATATCATTGTCAATAGACAAGATTACTAATAATCGAACTACAGCAAACAACCAGGTTTCAATTTACTAATATTGTCATGGGGCGTTTCACTCGCGTCGCCGTTCTCTTTTTTATTAACTGTCGATATTATTTTATTCTATGTCGTTCAGTTTTATTTTCATTTTTGCGTAATTTAGACGACAATTCATTCATCGCACACTATATATACACTACCGGCTACAATTATTAGGCAACTCCATTTTCTTTAAAGAAATGATGTATTTCATACAATGTTTAATATTTATTGCCATTGGTTAATTCTAAATATAAATAGAATTGTTGTTTGTTAATACTGCACAATAACATGTGAATCAAATGAACTGTTCGGATGTACAGATTTTTGTGCTCTCTTCCCTGTGCTAGTCTTTTCTTCTTATTGGTTGGCTAAAGAAAAGGATTTCTGGCTGCTTTGTAAAATTTTGCATACTAATAATAACAGAAAAATCATCCCATTTTCACTTAGAATTATCTACTTAGCAATAGATACTAAAAATAATATGAACTAAATCTTTTCTTTTAACTGGGGACCCTAATAATTTTGGCCGGTAGTGTATATAGAATAAAATTAATAAAAAAAGAAATTAATATCTAATTTTGTAAACACCTGAAAAAGCTCAGAAAAAGAAAAAAGAATTTTTGTGATTAACTGCAGTGACTGTTTGTAGTTCTACGCATTTTGGTTTAAATTAAGAAGGAGTTTTGACGGCTGCTTGACACGTAATTTCTCTACTGAATCTTGTGAGAAAGATCAAAAGGGAAGAAAAGAGAGTGAGGTGAAAGAGATTGGGAGATATAGGAAAGCGACAGAAATAAGGAAGGAGATAGACTGAGAGGGTGGTTAGGAGAGAAAGTATAGGAAGAGCGAAAGGGTGGAAGCGAGGTAGTGAGGAAACGAGAAAGAGAGAGGGGATATTGGCGATATAGAGTGGTATGTAAGAGAGGGTTAAGAAATATAAGGGAAGAATAAAGAATAAGCGAGAAGGGGGTAGTGAGAGATTCGACAATTTTGAGATATCGATCTGTATATAAAAGTTTCTTGAATATTTTTATTTTACTCGACCAACTAATGGAATCATAAGAATATTTCGCTCATTCTGTTTCACTGATGGATTCAATTTAAAATTCAGTCGGTTTCTGTAAAATGTTACGAAAAAGCCATATTTTTCACTTTCTTATACGTCTCTCTTTATCGAAATGCGGTATCCAGTTTCCAATTAAATATATTTTATTTATTTATTCTTAGTTCGTGGCCATTCTCGTTTGGGATTATAATTGAAATAACCTTAGTCGACGTATTTAAAGATGTTCTTCTGAACAGCACATTACACCTATAATAAGTAATTTGAATTGATACACAATTCCCTGAAAAATAATTAAAAATAAAACTGATTTCTAGCTGCAATTGCATATATATATATATATATATATATATATATATATATAAAATTATACTTGAGCAAAAACATATCTTTCAAACAGTTTCATTGAATAAAGCCGACAAGGAAGATATTCAATCATTAATTTTTTCACCATCCTAACATTTAAGTATTTTTGGTGGGTGGGAGATAACGAATATAAAAACTGTCAAGAATTTTTATCGTCCTATTATTTCCTGTAACGTGCGCCACAATAGAGTTTGGAATGAATGCTCTTTTTAAAAAAAAAGAAATAATTAGTACGTTTCAGTTAAAACATTAAGAAAATTACCAACAGCAGTGATATAAACACCCTTGAAATATATATATATATATATATATATATATATATATATATATATATATTTTTAAATTTCATGAATTTTTGAAGATGGTGGGTAACAGATGCAAAATTAAATTTACCCAGATTTTCTCGCTAAGAAATTTGTCAACCCTTATATTTGAAGCAGAAAAAATATACAGTAACTTTTAGAAACACAGTTTTGTGGTTATTTTTGTTGTTATATAGCAATATACAACAAACACGCATATATAAAAATATATCAAGTGATATCTTTATTAATGACGATGAACCGTGTAGCCTAGGGAACAGAGAGTGAGAGAGCGCGCCTCTAAGGGGTTGACGGGGGAGTGTCGTCGTATCTGTTGCTCCTCTGGTCTGGTCTGGCTCTCTGTCTGTCTGTCTCGTCTCTCTCTGAAATCCGTGCGTCGAGGTCTTTTTATAATCTCCAAACCGGGACTTCCGGATTTTGCCTCGCCCACGCACGCCCACGTAATTCTCAGAGACACCTGTTCTGTCTGCCTCTTGTAGCCATTTCCGCTACTGCCGGAAATAAGGTCAAACAAACATCCGTTCCTTTCAACGACCGGAAAACACCCCCGCTTGCATCAGCCTTTCCTCGGGTGGGACCAGATTGTTATATTACATTGTTACCATAATTCACACCCCTGAAGATGATTTCGGAAGGAGATAGAAAGTGTTTGGGTACATTAAGAAATGAATGATAATATCCTATGCAAACGTTACAGCTCATTTCTGACATCTTTCAAATATAATACGCGCAAGATTCTCCGTGAATATGAACAGCTTTTATTAAAATGAAGCAGACACAATCTTTGCAATTTATTTAAACTGACATATATATATATATATACTTGAAGTTTCAAGTAAACGTGACATAGATATAAGGGACAATGAGTTCCCTTACGATTATAAACTTGTGTCTGCTTTGTAATAATGAAATGTTACCAGCCTGCGTTTAGAAATATTCAGATGGGACAGCCTTTGTTATATGACATTTTTGATAATGTACTGAAAATTCTCGGCATTTTCTGCATATATACCTGTTAAATATTGGCCGGTGTTCCTAGAGAGAGCGTTAATATTGAGAAGAAAAGGTTTATAACCGACGGTCTTGAGGGAAGTGCTCTACAGTAGTTTTTATGAACAACGACTTTCATAGTATTAATTTTCACAAACAGGTGAAAAACAGAAATAGCCCGCTGGTATATTAATCGGAGAGACTCACCTATTACGCATTGTTCTATGCATTTTCGAATGAGTAAATTATAGGAAGTTTTTATTTAAGCAGTATTTTCCATATCAAAATTAAAATAAGGAATGTTGTAGGTCCTAAACATATATTGCGTGTATTATTTGCTATTAATTTTTTTAGTGTTTGTATAGAAATTTCAAACTGGAAAATCCATGCTTGATAAAAACTGGATTAAATTAACTATGGCAAAAAAGCATTGAAATGCAATCATCTATGCATCCCATAGGATTAATATGCAACAGTTTTCTTTTTAGCTTATAGCCTGATCTTACAAAATTATTACTGAAACAATGTGGAAACCTGAGAAAACTTAATGAAATATAAATAAAATTTATTTTTTGAATAGCCTTATATATATTGACAAATTTACCAAATTCTCAAATTATTTCACACACACACACACACACACACACACACACACACACACACACACACATATATATATATATATATATATATATATATATATATGGGGTTCGGTGAATACGGCATTTATTCATAATATGAGGACGCCACTCGAATTACAGCATCGCCCATATTTCAAAGATCAGAATAAACAAGAAACCCCACAAAAATATGATATTTGGTGAAGTTAATTTAAATGTTTAGATCTTTTTTAGAGTTATTTGTAAGAAAAGAAAATACTAGACATTTAGTAGCTTAAAAAAGAACAAAGACACTAATGTTAATTGTAAAACGTTTCATCTTGTAGTAAATCTAACATTTGTGGATTCTTGTTGAGCATTCTGAAATATTTAAACAGCTTAAAAACTTCATTTTATACAAACAAACACGAAAAGAAATTAACAACTCTTCAAAACAACCCCTTTGAAAATAGCAAAATATCGCTTGCCTTTATGAACAATTTTTGCACTCTCTTGAAAATGGTAACTTGTCAAATTCTGTGAAGATTAAATAAAAAATGAATCAAATTGTTCTTGTCTGTCATATTCAATAAAACATTTTTGAAAAGAATTTTGCTGCCCAAATGTACATTACATACATACATATTTTAACCCCCCTACCTTCCTATCCCAACCTCCTTTAATTGCCTATCTTTAGAAAATATGGATTCTTTTCGGAAATTTTTCCCACCTGAAACTATTCTGCACATATACAAATCTACCATCCGCCCGTGTATTGAATATTGCTGCCATATCTGGTCGGGTGCCCCTGCTGCTCTCCTTGGGCTTCTTGACAAAATACAAAGGAGGATCTGTAACGTGGTTGATACTAACTTGGCAGACCGGCTGCAGCCGCTCTCACACCGGCGTGATGTAGCTTCCCTGTGCCTCTTCTACAAGTACTTTCATGGCTTCTGCTCCGATGAGCTTAGATCACTGGTGCCGCCCAAGCACGAATTTACACGAGATACTAGATTAGCAACTAGGTCCCACCCTTTTACAGTTAAACAAATAAGATGTAACCGTAAATTCTACTCCAACAGCTTCTTTTCTCGCGCTTCCCGCCTGTGGAACTCCCTTCCACAAGTCTGCTTTCCCGACAGTTACAATCTCCAGGTGTTTAAATGTAGGGTCAATAGACACCTCCTATCACACTAACTCCCAACTATTCTCACAACACTCTCATCTACCCAACTCTCATTCTCGGTATCCTCACCCGCCTATCACCCACCCTCTGTTATGTCCTATATTTAACCAGCCTTTCTCCTCTCTACGTAGCCCCCTGCACAGCAGTGGCAGTGACATGCCTTGCTCGGGGTGAAACGCTTATAAAAAAAAAAAAAAACACATATATGTATATATATATATAATTTTTTCTCTATAATTTTTTCTCTAATAATCTTTTTCTCTAATAGTTTTTAATCTGATAATTTCCTGTAATTGGCATTTAGCTCGCTTCTACCTAAAAGGTTTAATTAAATAAACTTAAATTAAAAATTTTAAAATCTTATATTAAAACCCATTCCTTCCCGCCTAAATACACCTCCTCAAACAGCCCAAAATCTTAACCTTAAAAAAGTAATTTAACCCCTATATATATATATTTATATTTCTTTATTAGCTTTAAATTCATCACTTCCTGTAATGGATAAACTTAATTAAAAAATTTTAAGATATTACATTTAAATCTATTCCTCCCCTTCCTAAATATACCGTTTCAATAAAATGTAACCCCGCCACTAACAGCTCTATCCTGTTGTACTTTGTGACCGTTATTAACCTAAAATCTTTCCACACTCTACCCCAGGGCCTTCGCCATTTGGAACAAAATGTCGCTGACATGACGTAGAATCTCTATTAGAGATCCTATGTCGAAATGTACATCCGACACCTTTGAATTTTGAAATTTTTCTCTAATATATATATATATATATATATATATACCATAAAGTGCCTGATAATGATGCATTGTGTGAAGTTACACTATTTATAACATTAATAATAACTATATATCTGTTAATGCTCTACATATGTATCAGAAGTTTATAAGAAGTAAAGCTTAAACTGTGGAAGATATATCCACTAGTTTAAAACGCTTATAATATTTGATCTCATTTAATCAACTTGTTCAATCAATCTCATCTATTTATCGATTAACTGATCTGATTGAAACACACACACACAGACTTACAAAACCTTATCCTGAACATATTCGTTGACAACACAAATATCATAGCATCATCCACATGCAAAAAAAATAAATAAAAATAAAAATAATAGAACTTTTATCAGCAAAAACAAAAACAACAACACGCAGTAACATCAACTACGAACACGCTGACAACACCTTACCGTGTTCGGTGCATAAAACATACTACTATTCTAGATTATACAGAACAGCATATACATTCTGTTACACTTAAAATAACATTAATTCTTGTCCAAAATGGCTAAAAGTCTAGCAGAAGGCGCTCGGATAAATAAAATATTTGGACATTTTTTTATAGTTTATGTCCTCAAAAAAAAAAAAAAAAAGAAATCATGAGATCACATGAAAAATCACATAAAACCTTTACAATCAAACCATGTCTGTCAGTTTTAATGTAACCTGCATAAAAGAGAGATTGCTGCCCAAATATACAACTATGCGTTACTCCTTAAAAATGAATTGCGTTCTATCAGTGACTGGCGTGTTTATACACTATGTTAATACGTTAAGATACCCTTTCTTTGATTCCATGCGCCTATGGATTAGGGGATAGCGACTCCGACTGATATCATATCGGTCGAGTTTCGAGTCCGGCCAAAAGCAAGTGGATCTTTCGAGTCACATTGATACAGCAAAACAGGCTTGTATGTTGATGACTAATATATATATATATATATATATATATATATACATGTCTGTGTGCGTTTGTAATTATATATATATGTATGTGCTTGTTCATTTAAATTATTTATTAAATACTAGCTATATATAATATTTTGTGTGGTTTCTGTGCTTTTGTGTGTACTATCGGATATACAATCCTGAAAATGTTTCAAATAAGACAGACTAAAAACCATTTCATTGAAACTAGATTTGATTAAGTATTTCGTCTTCTAGGCTTTATCGGGTTAAAAACTTTAAGAAAGAAACAGGTATGTATGTGTGTGTGTCTGTGTGTGTGTCTGCTTAAATATATTAAATCATGGGTACTTTTGATTACAATCTGGCGTTTCTTGAAACAAAAGAAAAGAATAAAAATGAGTGACTTAATAAAAAGAAGCCGTTAATATTGTTCTGTAACTTTTCTTTATAATTCTTAGTTCATCTCGAATGTTATTTATTTTCCAGATTGTTTTTTATTGAATTTAAGGTAAATCCTGATGTTATTTTCAGAACAGATTGAAAGTAAAATCTTCATATACTCTTTTTGATCTAAGGGAGCTAAATTATGCAGAGTGAAACTGTTTAATATATATTGGCATTCAACTCCCTAGGTTATAAAGTTCTCGCTCATTTCCGTTGTTTAGCAGTGCTTGGAATGAAAGTAGATAGTTAGTGGCCACCTCATCACACTACGCAGATTCTATCAAAGACTATGGCTTTTGCTGCAGTTTTTGGCAAAGAACAAGGTTACTCAAGCCAGACAACCACGATATTTTCCACATAACGGACGTTGCAAATTTTTTTCCTTTTGAAAGATCAAATCCCAGTAAAAAGGAAACGAGATTTCAAAACCTCAAGTAGACACCAAAGAATATACCGAGACTGGTTCCAGAAGTAGTTTCAAAAAGCGCTTAAATCAATCGAAAAAATGTTTTAAGGGAGAAAAAGACGAGTTTTTATTAAAGCAGATGTGTATAGACATTTTTTTCTTTTAATACTATGCAGAAGATAAATTTTAATAAGTTTTGTTACATAAATTAATAAATAATTTGAACTATTTTATAAATAGAACTTTGTCTCTGTGTGTGTGTCTCTGTGTGTGTATCCGTTACCTATAGACTCCGAAACGGCTGAACCGATTTTCTTGAAAATTTACACAGTTGTATTATAGACGTATGTGAGTGTTCTTGGCTAGGTTTTGCGTCGAGGTACCCCCGATAAATATCGAAAATCGATAATCGAAAAAATGGAAAAAAGGAGTGGTCTGATTTTAATCAAATTTGGTATACGTATAGACAAAGACATAAACGATATTCAGAAGTTTCAAGGTTGCAGTTCTTAAAATAGTGCAGAAAATCGATAATATATATATATAAGGCAATATGTTTGTGTGTCCTTTATATAAATCCACAATTCTTACCAAACTTCACATAAATATTCTTTAGGCTGAGTCTGAGCTCCAGGACCATGGATTAGTTTTAAAGCTTTCATTACACCCGAGCAATGCCGGGCTATACTGCTTGTTAGAAAATATCTGAATAAAAACAAAAAATGCCTGCTGATACCAATTACTTAAGAATATCATCTTTTTTTTTTAATCATAGAGTTTTGATTAAATTGGCTGTTATAATTTTGTAAATCCGTCACATTATGATTATAAGTGATGCTGAAGTTTCTCACGATACTTGAAAGAATTCGGTTAATTTCAAGGTCAATTAGAAGTATCAGAAGAAACATTTGAATGTTACTAGTTCCTAATTGTCTTAGAATCTCACCAGATATGACAGATAAAACGCCAGGAATAATATGCCATTGTCATGTCAACGTAAATCCAATGAATTATCCAGTTCGATATTTCTTGAAATTAGAACCAGATTGGCACCATTATAAGAATTATAATGATAAGAAATATTGCTAGAAAACTTTATACATTATGATCCTATTGTTTATAAATTCCATCTAGGATTGTCTATTTAAAGAAAATGTTAAAGATAAATATTTTGATAAACTATGTTACAATTTTTCTAAATTTGAAATGATCTATTTTCTCTCTGTGTGTATATATATATATATATATATAATATATTTGAATACTGAATTTAACGCAGTTTAGGCGGCTATCAAATTAAACGCTCTCAGTCATCGGAGTTTGTTAACATCCTGTGTATAAGCTGTTGTGAAAGCTACCGTTCTCTGCTGTTACGCAGATGTCTGTCTAATGACAAATTAGTTGGATTTCGATCCCGGCTTGAAGCTAAACGGATAATCTATCTGCACTAAAGAGCTGTGAAACAAGCTTATCTGTAGATATTATATATATATATATATATATATATATATATATATATATATATATATATATTGCGTATTTGGCAAAATCGAATTTCAGTGGATTTGCTTTTATATTCAATCTTTCACCAGGCTCTTCTTACTATCAAAAAGTTCAAATCTGGATATGTCTGTTCACAAAAGATTTTTCTATATTATGAATATTTCTATGCTAAATATTATATACTGTTTATACCATTAACGTTTCATTAGACTTGTTGAGATTACCAAAATATCCAAGAAGGTTAAATATTAATTCATGTTTTAAATGTTAACTAATCTTGTAAACATAACACGTAGCAGTTTCTGTTGAAGAAAAAAATATTGCGCGGTTATGACAGTATTTCATAGTTTTTATTAATTTCTTTTTATCATTTGAATTAATTTTCACCACACCGCAAAATCAATGTAACTAAGCATTGAAGTTGGGGAAAATTTTAATTTTGTTTCTACCGGCTTAATTATTTACGATAAATTTTTTTACGAAAATGTGTGTCATTCGACAGGATTCAAAACTTCGACCCCTAACAAAAGTTTATATATATATATATATATATATATATATATATATATATATATATATATATAAACATAGTGATGATCCACGTATACTGTCTTAATATGTATAGGAAAAACTACTAAAAAGTTGTAAATTTAAAAATTTATTTTTTTGACAGTATTTATTTATTTCTATTATCATATTTGATATTTCAGACCCTCCTCGGCCTTTCATCAGAAACAAATGATTTTAAAATTTAAATTGGAAACGTTTTCGCGATGAGCGTTCGTCCGAGAGATTGTTTACATCACGTGACGCGGAAAAATGACAGATTTTTTTAAATATTTGTAAACGTAAACCTATCGTTAATAATACTTATAAATGTTGTTTTAAAGAAAAACAACAATCGAATTCCCACAATCAATATTCCCACACACATATTCAAAATTTTAAAAATGATTACAAGAACCTCCAAACAAACAAAAAAAATCAAAGACATTTTCGATAAACCACCCATAAATGCAGACACCATCCTATCAGCTATCCTCACTTCAACAAATATCTAAAAAATGGGTATTTCCAATGTAAGAAATCTCACTGTCTAGTATGCAAACATTTAGTAAACGGTACAGTATTTTGTCTACCCAACACCAACATCAAATTATACCCACCACACCTCACCTGTGACAGCCAAAACTTAACATACTTTCTCTTTTGTTCAATATGTCCAAATAGTGGATATATTGGTGAATCTGGAAATAGCTTTAGATTCCGTTTCAATAATCACAAACTAAGCATACGCCAAAACAAACCGTATTCCCCCATAGCAGTAGACTTCAATCAACTGGGACACACATTAGAAAACTGCAAATGTTTACTAATAGATTCTGATTTTAGTTCTACATACTCATGCAGAAAGAAGCAAAATACTGGATTTTAAAATTAACTACATACGGTATAGGGTTAAATAGGGACTTAAGTGTTTCCAATCTTTATAAATATTTCAATAGTTAACCATTTTTTAGATACACTTAAAAATTTTTCTTTAAAACAACATTTATAAGTCTTATTAAAGATAGGTTTACGTTTACAAATATTCAAAAAAATCTGTCGCTTTCCGCGTCACGTGATGTAAACAATCTCTCGGACGAACGCTCATCGCGAAAACATTTCTAATTTATATATATATATATATATATATATATATATATATATATATATATATATTATAAAGGCTTTATTGACAATAACATCGTGAAAAAAAACTGATGTTTTTAGTAACTGTAAAGAAGGAAGAACTAAAGCAACCTTAAGACGATTTCTATCTTATAAAATATAAAATGCAATCTAATTATTGATTTATTTTCCCTTGTGTGTTCTCTTCATCCTGTAAAAGACCTTAAGTGAAAATAGCAATAACACAGTAACAGAAAAGAATGCATTATATAATGACATTATCTTTAAAAAGAAACATGAAAGGCGAGTGAAAATAAAAGTGGGAAATATATATTTCACACGTTTAATATTGGCTTCGCTTCAGTAAGCTCAACTAAATTCCTGTTCATCAAGGCGTGTTTTCAGCGTACAGAAGTGTGTACACGCGAGGATAGACGTGCATGATATGGGCAGCGTGTTTATATTCTTCCGCGATCTAACAAATTTCCATTCATTCTATTCTGTTAGAAAATTCAATTTCGTAGTTGTTTTTTTTTCTATCGCGTTTTTTCGTCAACTGTTTTCTCGACATGATTTTCTTTTCTTTTATCCCTTTTCTTAGAAAGTTTCTTTGTTTCATTTAAATTATATTCTTTCTCCGTTCGTCAATATTTTGATGGAAGTACAGCTCGTGTCTTCGTTTGAAACATGCGTTCTACATATTTTGCGATTGTCTCTAACTGATTCGTCTTATGTCTTTGTCGTTTCAGTTTCTTTATTGTTCATTCATTTCTACTTTGCCTTAACTTCCTATATCTTTCAAATGAACATATTTTATTAAATCTTATTAAACTATATTCTATCTTTGGGACAGTTATTGTTTTTTATAGTTCAATGTATCAAAATATGTTCGTAGAATTATAGACGAAGTTTGCCTCTGCCTTTTCGTATAAATATTTATATGGTAATTGTTAGGATGTAATCCCAATTCCTTTTAGGAAGGTCAAAAATATATTCTCCTTACCTACTCTCTTATCATCCGATGGTTAACTGAGCATGCAAAAGAAAAAAGAAGAAAATATACATTCCCCACAATTGTAGCGTTTTTTTTAATCATACCACCCCAAGCAAGGCGGTAAAGCCACTGGTGTGCAGAGGGCTACGTAAGAGTGAATAGATAATTCAGTCTATCTACTCCAATAAAAAAAAATAAACAAAAAAGAAAGTGAAAAAATTGGAAAAGAGAAAGCCGGAAACCACATCCTAAACAGGGACCAAGGGATGAGCCTCTACTCCTGTTCAATAGACGTGGGTGGAGTGTGAACCGGGCGATAGTTCAGTCTATCTACTCCAATTGGAAAAAAATTAACAAAAGAGAAAAGTGGAAAGATTGGAAAAGAGAAAGCCGGAAACCACATCCTAAACAGGGAACAAGGGATGAGCCTCTACTCCTGTCCAATAGACGTGGGTGGAGTGTGAACCGGGCGAAAGTTTAGTCTATCTACTACAATTGAAAAAAATATAAAAAGAAAAGAGTGAAAAGATTTGAAAAGATAAAAGTATTTATTATAAATATCTATTGAACAATTTTTAGCACTATTTGTGTTGTGATGTGTTTCGATCACGTGAACAGGTTCACTTATATTTACAAAAGTGAGTCGGTTGAAGGCGGAAGCTAGTTAGTGTGAGCTGAGGGCTAATTTTAAGTTGCGTACCTGTGGATATCGGCTCGGCACGAGAAACCGGGGAGCCGAGTTCGAATTCCAGTTGAATCCATTGTATTCACTTACGCGCAAATACTCTTGGGAAAGGTATTAATCTGTCTCTTCCTTCCAGTTATGGGTTAAATAGCAGGACAGATTGGTCGGCAACCAGTCTACCGCAGAAAGCAATGGCAACATACTGCGGGATAATCTTCTGCCCAGTCAGACATGTCTCTTTCGAGACATGATCGCCCAAGCGTGTATCACGTATGGCACTTAACTGACTGACTGACTACTTGCTAACTCAACCACCCCTATTTTTGCGATCTACTACAGACTATTATATTGTATTTACCGAAGGAGATAATATTTTATCATCTGTGTATTTTTTACCACCGCGACGATACAAGATTTATTTCCCTATATTGTAAATTGCTTAACATTATTTTAATCTTTTTTTTTAATTATTACTTGAAACTTCAGGCATTGCGTGGTTATCTAGCCAAAAATGATTAGGAGTGATAGCCAATTGAGAAAGAACAACAGAGAACAGAATGTTTTGGAGAGTCATGATCGCCCACGTCCTTAAAAAATGGCACATAAAAAATCTATTGTCTTATGATTTAAATTTATCTCATCTGCTTTCCTTACACTTTATTAATTTTCTTTTTTTTTTGTGATGATTTGTCATTTTGTTTGACTGTTTCTATCTTACCGACCATTTTTTTCTTTCTACAGTCATGTTTTCGTTCCATTTTTGTCATTTCGTTTATTAGTTTTCTTTATTTCATTCAATATAGTTTTATTTATAAATTTTGTTTTATTTTAACCACACTCTTTATGAAGTAATTTTCTCCAATCCAGTTTCTATTTACTGATTGTCATTTTGTCATCATTTCTTTATTTCATTTAATTTTTATTTTTTTTTAGTTACATCGATTTTTTTTTGTTCTTTTGTTGTAACGTTGTTTTTTATACAAATTTTTGCATTGTCATTATTTTTTAAAAATTACTTTTCTTTCTTTTACGTTTCATTACATTTTTTTTTCAATCTTTTGCTTTTAATTTGTTATTTAATTATTTGTTTATTTCTTCTGCAATTTTTTGTCTCTTTACACATTTTATGTCCATTTTTTTAATGATTAAATTCTTGCTTTCTGCAAATGTTTCCTTTATATATATTATTATTTTTTATCTTTTCCTTTTTTTACTTTCTTTCTTCTATGATATTTTATTACGATAATTTTCTTCATTTTTTACCAATTTTGTAAGGTGTAAATCATTTGATGTTCATATAAAAGTAATGTCCCTCTTTATTTCATTTAATATCCAATTTTTCTTTATTTAATTCTTTATTTTTGATTTGTCTGTGTTGCTTTCATATATATATATATATATATATATATATATATATATATATATATATATATAGCTCCAGTTTCTGAAAGGATTTTTCTGTTGCTGAGGTGATGTTTTATCCCCCGTGGGGATTTTCATATAGAAATGATCATCTAACATCATTGAATTAATCCTTTTTTAATTCATATATATATATATATATATATATATATATATATATATATATATATATATATGGTAATGTTTTTATTATAAGTTTATAATAAAAACATAGTTTACTGCAACACAACAGGCATTATCTTATTAGCACCTCTTCCGACAGTACTGTTTTTTTTTTTCACTGTTAGCAATTATTATATATAGAAGCTTCAAACATAAGATAACATTTTTTACCAAATCCAAACAAGTAAGGTGGGAGTTTTATTTTTTTTCCTTTTGACTTTTACCTCAGCTAACCAATAGAAAATCAGGTCAGGATAGGAGAAATTTGATTATGAGTGTAAAAAGACTTAAAATAACATAAGGTCGAGACAATTTTCATGCCAGTGAGGAAATGAGTTGATATACTGCTATTTTGAATATCTGAAAAAATTATAGTGTGTCATTGTTAAACGGTTAATAGATATTCTTTAATTTATTATTACACTCAAAGTAGTGGACAAGAGACAAACATGGGAATGTTGTCATTTTTTATACACTGCACGTCAAGCATATGTATACGACTCATTGGGTTATATATCCGTGAAGCTGTAACAAATCAAATTATCAAATATGTAGGGTGTGGCAGAAATAACTCCCACATTTTAAAGTGAAACAACCATGATGACTGCTATTAAATAAATATATCTCAATGTTGTTTTAGAAAGCTACAGATTATATTCATTAAATTTGTTTTATGATATCCCCCAAAGGTAGCCACTGATTGCGATGAAAGTTTGTGGAAAATTTCTTAAGTTTTCCTCACACGAAGAGTAATTCCCGATAAGTATTTTCAATACTTCTTTGAATTCTTCCGTGGGTGTTGATCAATGTTTGTTGACCTCGGCTTTCAAGAAAAATGAATTCAGAAAAGGGATACAAACAGATGAGGGAAGTGGGATTTAATCAAATGTTTTTCAAGACAAAATATGTCTAAGAAAGCGAATGTTAGTGAAAAATTTGGAGGGTGTGTCTTCGAAAACCTTTAGGCGGATGTTGCATTAAGTCTGTCTTAGGTTGAGTCCCGGGAGAAACCCTACCTTTTATCATCATATAGCTTCTCAGGTCGAAAACATGGTATGGTCATGTATATTTATAAATTACAAACTTTTCCTATAACATCTAATTATCATTTGTAGCTGATGTTTACAGAAATTATATTTTTGCAAGAAAAAAATGAATAAATTTTATGGTTTTCCTTTAAACATCATCTAAAACATTCACACGTTTCTATGTTTACAGCTCGGACACACCAAGCAACTCACATGGATCCAAGCGAATTGGGGTAGTTTGCTACAAAATGATATCGAATAAAAAATCAATGTCATCGCGGAAGAATAACATATGTCCTGGACACGATCTCTCTCAAAGCTTCCATTGATCTTCCCGCGGTGTATCTGCCTGTCGAAATTACATATACAGACTCGTTTCTGCAACCGACTAGTCTCCCTCCTGGATAAGTAAGGACACCATACATTAAAGATCGCAACTCTGCAGCATATAGTCACTCTTTCGCTATGTAAAGTTCTTTAATTAATCTGTATATGGTTACTTCCGTCAAAAAGCGAATATTCTGCCTATTGCAGTCAGCAAAACGGAAGCTAGTCTCATCACTTGTGAGAAGAACAGCATTTGCAGGAATATTTTGAAGTATATCTTCTCGGCATGTGATTTTTTCCCAGTTGCGTTCATACAATTTCTGAAAAAGCATTAATTTCTATCGATAAAACTTCAGATAGAAGTATACATTTCTTCTGACAGCTCGATCAGACAAAGCCAGAGTAGAATGCTTACGGACGGAAAGTTTAGGAGATTGCACAACAGACAGTCTTACAGTCAGGACATTTTCTGAAGTTTGAGTGCTACGAGGTCACCCGGATGAATTTTCTTTTAATCGCGAAACATTTCAAAAGCAAACGCACGGTGTATACCAGTTCAGGCTATGATGGCACTTAATGATATCTGCAAAAACGAAATTTTGCAGATATCATTAAGTTTTTATCTAAGGGAGTATGAATATGAAAAACAAATGAAAAGAAAAAGAACTTTTTTTTACAATAAATTATTTTTTAATCGTATTCCAACTTTGCTTTCTCTTACAGTATGTTCTCTATTATTAGTCTTTTTTTCTTGTGATGACAATTGACTTTACCAATAGAACCTTCTAAAGAAGTATTGGCTGAAAGGATTGTAAAGGTTAAATGTCTTCCTGACTATTCAATACAATATTCATGCTCTGTAGTTTCAAATCCTCACACTATATATATATATATATATATATATATATATATATATATATATATATATATATATAATGTGTGTGCGATAATTTAATTAAACCAGTACACAGTGGTATTAAAAATTAATCAATACAATTATATTACGGAACTTTTGAATGTTTTTCATTTATAAACGAGTTATTACGCAACCTAGGGTTTTACCATTTGGTGCATTCAAGCGATTTACAATAATTAGTTATTGTAAATCGCCTGAAGGTACCAGATGGTAGAAAACTGTGTTGCATAATAACTCATTTATAAATGAACATTATATATATATATATATATATATATATATATATATATATATATATATATATATAACGATTAATCAGTGCTGCTTTACCATTACATAAAATATAAATTTATAAGCAAAAAGTATATATTTACTGTGAGTATTAGGATAGTAATCCTACTTTAATTTATTAACAAAGTGATTGTCAAGGTACATAATATAAGGTTTTCTTTAGTATTTTTCTTTTCTGCTTTAGCTAAAAACCATTTACACAACCAAACTCCCTAATGAATCAAAGTACCTTGCAACGCACAATTATTGTATTTGCGTATCCTCAGCCTACTCCTCTACACACAACGTCACATTGATTGCAGAGAATAAAATATGTGAATATATAAACTTTGTTCGTCGTTATATATCAAGCTGTTCACCAACATTGCATTATGTAGCATCTCATTCGATTTTTTCCTTCTTTTTCTTTTATTTGACATCCGAGATTACCACTTGTATTCTCATTCAGAATCTTTGCTGTTTTCTTTATTTTACAGCCCGAGATTTCTGTCTGTGTTTTTCGAAATCTTCTTTTTTCCATCCTTCTATCGACTGGCATCGTTGCGCGTGTTCTCTTTATGAATTTTCTTTACTTTCTCTTAGATCCCGGAGTTTTTTATCCGGGATTTCGTTAGAAATCTGCTATTCTTTCTTCTATCGTCCGTATTCATGGTAAGACTCTTTTTTTTTTTTGCCAGTCCTCGGTATGAAGCTACACATTATCCGGCAGCAAGACCTCCGATTTGGAGATTGGCGGTTTTTAGGATGAAACTTCTTTAGACGTAGGGAACTGGTTAGTTTTCATTTAATTTAGCCTTGTGACAGACATATCCGAACTCCCTACAGCTTACAAGTTTATTCAGAGTTATCATCATAAGGTTTTATTATCAGAAGGTTTTCATCAGAAGGTTGGTGATCAGCAGGTTGGAATGAGTGGAATTGTGTGGAATATACATTTTTATCTTAACATAGAAATTTATTAAAAGGAAAGAATAACATAAGTTGTAGGAGTTAATGTGCAGTTAGAAACATTATTAAGAGTTTAATGGGAGAGTTAGTGTTCAATGATAAAGTTATGGGTATCAAGATGTGTAGAAAATGTTCGTAGTAGTAATTGTTGAAAGAGTATATGCGTACATACGTATTTATGTGTTTGTTTGGTAGGAATGTCTTTGGATGGAGAAGAAGTTAAGGAAGTCAGCACATGAGAAGGAAAGAGAAAACGGACGAATGTCTGAGTCAGCTTGAAGCTTCTCTCGTTACATTTTAGCTTGTCGTCTTTGCTGCTTCTACCCTTGACTGACTGTGATTGACACCGAGGTCATTTATATAGTCTTTTTTTAATTTCCCACTTACTCGCGAGGTCCTCAATCTTGCAAGTCGTCCCCATTGGACAAAAATTAATTTAACACCTACTTGCGAAATTTGTTTTCGACTTTTTCTTTAAGCACATGGTCAATCCTTTTTCTGTTTGGGAAAAAACAGGATTTCACACGTCATTGTGAATTTTTGTAAAAGTGAATAAGAAAATTGATTTTAATTCTTAATTTCTAATACATACACTACCACTTAATTATTGTTCTCACGACTACTCTTGTTATATATCGCCGTACGACGACAAAACAACAAACACGCATATATAAAAATATAAGGTTATATTTTTATTAATGACGACGAACCGTGTGGAATAGAGAACAGGAGAGTGAGAGCGCACATAGAATAGGTTGACGGGAGTGTAGTCTTGCCTGTGGTGTTTCTCTGCTTCCACTGGCCGTTCTCTGCTGGCGAATCCGTGTGTCGAGGTCTTTATATAGTCTTCTAGAACCGGGACTTTCCTTCCGGTTTTGCCTCGCCCACGCAACGCCTACGTAATTCCCAGAGACACCTGTTCTGTTTGCCTCCGCAGTCATTTCCGCCGCTGTCGGAAATAAGGTCAAACGACATCCGCTCCGGCCTCGACAGGATGTATTTCACAAACACCTGCCCCGCCGCTCGCCGACCCCCCCACCGACGGGAAACACCATCGCTTGCATCACTTCCTCGGGTGGGGCCAGATTGTTATATTACACTCTGACTGGGGTTTTAGCATTTGTTAGAGTTCGATCTAATATTAAATATGGAAACCCAAAAACAAAATCAAAACAGTATAAAAGTATGAAAATACATTAGTATAATAAAAATAGAAGCAATAGATTTTGATATGAAAAATGACAAATAATGCATATTTTTAGCAAAATGACCAACAATAATTTTTATCAGTAGTTGAGGCATACAATTGCGTTCAAAATATAATTACTTGAAGCCTTAACATTGTGATCAAAATATAGGTTGCTATGTCGCTAGACAAACTCAATCAATCAACAAACCAAACAACCAACGAAAGAAAAAATTCGTTGCATTAATCCATACTTTCCCTACAATTCAGTTAGTCAGTTAAGTGCCATACGTGATACACGCTTGGGCTATCATGTCTCGAAAGAGACATGACTGACTGGGCAAAATATTCTACCGCAGTAGGTTGCCATTATTTTCTGCGTTGCCAGCCAAGTCTATAGAACCCACTTTCTTTGTTATTTAACCGATAACTGGAGGGAAGACACGGATTAATACCTTTCTCAAGAGTATTTGGTCGTAAGTGAAATGCAAGGAATTTAACTGTAATTTGAACTCGGCTTAACCTACAATTACTTATTAAAAATATAGCTTCAACAAAAGTACAACATCAGACATATTAGTGTCTCTAGTAGTCATGACCGTACAAATATGTATATGCGTAAAAGTTGAGTATTGCTACCATGTGTAATGATACTCATTCAGTTTTTAAATCAGAGTAGCATATATCATATATTTATAACCTCACAGATCAAAGGAAAATTAAATTTAGTCATTAACTGACCCATGAGCAGTTGATATGCCATGAAACAAACGAATCAAATCTAATCGTATATTCATTTCTTTAGTTTTCTTCAATCACCCAATGCTTTTGTCAAACTTTTCTTTCGATATCATTGTTTATTTTTTCCTCTATTTTATTTTCTCTGTTCTTGCTAAATAGTTGTTCTACGTACGACTTTAACTATTTTTCTCTTTTAATTAATACTTTTCATTTATGAATATAATGCATGGTGCTAAAGTAGTTTAAAATATCTAAACTGTCAGCTGCATACAATCTCTTCCTCCGATTATTAGTAGAAATCGTTTCAATTAAAGTCTTGGTAAATTGGCACTTCAGAATCACAAACAAAGAAGTATGCCAAATAAAAGAAACTGCATCATTTGCAAAATACCAACTAAAATGAATAGCATATGTTGGTTGGCTGGTTTTGTTTTTTCTGGCATATCAACCTCGGCAGGTCATTTATTGCCAACTAAATTTTATTTATTTATTGCTGGTAATACCTTTTTCTTTCAACAATTTATTCTTGTTTTTTATATAAATTTTGTGTCTAGTAATACTTTTTTTCTTTTTCAGTATCAAGATTCATTGGGATTTGTTTTTAAGGGCAGGGTTCCCAAGTTTTACTCTGTTATTTAACCGATAACTGGAGGGAAGTACGGATTAATACCTTTCCCAAGGGTACCAGTGCTTAAGTGAATACAGAGTATTCAACTAGAATTCGAACTGGGCTCACCGATTTCTCTTTCTGAGCCGATATCCACTGCACCACAAGGCACATCCGTCGCTAAAACCTTATAGCATCTGATATTCCCAAGCGGTCACCCATCTAAGTACTGACCAGGCTCAACGTTGCTTAACTTCGGTGATTGAGCGAGAACTGACGTATTTAACGTGATATGGCCGTAAGCCGAATAGTACATGTAACTTGAAGAAAAGATATAGACATAATTACGACGTTAACATTAGTTAGAAAGGAAACTGGAAAGGGCTATAACAGATGTGCCGGAAATAGGCAAAACAAGTGAGCA